>JAANSN010000631.1:0-50954 GCA_036850665.1 Dicranocentrus wangi
CTAAATGAGATACAATAATATAATTTTAAAAAATTACCAGAAATCAGAATGACAAATGACAAACCTGGAACACCTTCTCACACAAAACTCCTCAAAGATTTCTACTTTTAACGGATCCTTTTGGTGACGACAACACACTTTGTTTTAAACACAACACCACCACTCAAAACTATATAAACCACTTTTTCCCTAGAGGATTAATATCATCATCACTATCATCATATATATCATCAATATATCATGAATGACATTTTTTTAACAACAGGTGAGAGGCAGTATTAGTACAAGTATAATTGATGTATCTTCTGTATTAATCTGTATGTCGAACCTTCTCAACCGACACAGGTATTTCTACATCAAAAAGTCTAACAAAAAATGATATCCAGTAGTATTTTTCTTTGTATTATTCATCAATAATTAATATGAATAATACGCAGCGAGTCCTCCTCTACTTAAATATAACTCATTTCTTTACCTACTATGACCCGCTCAACAATCAATACCCCACTGATTATTATTATAATAATTACACATGTAATGTAATTAATAATTAACAATATAATATTCAGTTTTTTACCAATAAACCTATCATGCCTTGTAATAAATAATAATAGTAATATAATGGTTACCGTTACCGATCTCCTTCCTTCTTCTTCTTCTTCTTCTTCTTCTTCTTCTTTTTTCACTGGTGACTGGGTGGGTGTGGGTAGTAGTTTATTATGTAATTCACTTGTTTTATATATATTTACAGCGAGAGAAAAGCCTATGTTCAAAGATGCAATGTCGGTTTTTGAAATGCTGCTGCCAGGTGGGTCACAGGTGTGTGCAGCTACAACAACGAATCAGCGACGTCAACCACCTGTTTAAAACACACACAAAAAATAGCAACAAAATAAATGTCAATAGTTTTAATAAAAACATTCTTCAACAAGAAGTGACACAAGAAATTTAAAAAAAAACTCAGCTGGCGTCTGTCTGTCTTGTAGGGACGACAGAAGGAAGCCAGGAAATGTTAATAATTAATTAATTAATAAATAAAATAATGATGAATGGCAACAGCTGACAGCGTCAGGCTATTTCGAGCTTATCTACTTACTTACAACTGATACGTCCCCCCAAAAAAAATGAATCCCGAACAAAAACTTTTTTTTCTACACGACTGACTGGATGGAAGAGATGATGATGAAGATGAAGATGATGATATATAAACACAAGTGTGAAGAAGAAATGATATATAAAACCTCGCCTTAGAGTGTCAACTGAAAATGCAAAAAAAAACAAACAAACAACAACAAAATGATTAGAAGAGGGGATTAATTTTAAATCAAACTTTGGCCTGAAATTAAAATCGAAATTAATAATTAATTAATTAATAATCTACCTCTAACTGCGGATCAAACTACACCACAAACGACGACGACGATGACGACGACACGGAAGCACAAGAAGAGTGAGAGCGAAACTGTCAACAACAGCATATATGCTGGCCTGGCACTACTACTACACCACCACGGCCACCCAACCCAACACACGTTATGTCAACGAGATTCGCGCGTTTGCAAAATTTAAAAAGGGGACTCGATGGCTTGCCAAAATGCCACAAGCAATGAGGAGAGGGATAATAAATACTAACTGGTGTAATTACTTAAATATTTAAAATAAGAAGGATAATAGGGGGTTTGGTTTAAGCTAATTGAGAATTAATTAATAATGATTAAAATAGGGAATAATTGTTTTATTGTTGCTAATAATTACTTGGGGGCTCACCTGTTGTGTGTATAAAGTTTTCCAGAGATATTTGATTTTTAAAACTTGCTAAATTTGATAATTTTTTTTCTTTCTTTCTGCTTCAGGTTGTAGATTGTAATTATGTAATTGTGTGTGTAATTTCCATGTTTTTAGTCTCGAACGAATACGAACTCGTTGTAGTGATTCCAACGGGACTCTTCAGGATCCATTCCAGGCTTCAGTTCTGCTGAGCCTCCGGCTGTTCCAGAGCCGCAGGATGCGACACACCTGGAATAATATAGATATAGTTTATTTGAATTTACAGGAATTACTGGAGTGGTTTTTTAAAAAATAATCATGTTAATTTATAGTATAGGAATTTATGCATATATACTTAATATATATAATACATCCATTTTCGTTCGCTTAGACTAATTGTCTAAGCTTATCTGGCGGTGGGGAACAAATGAACCTAAGATTCAGGCCAAATAATCATTTTTATCATTTTATAGCTTTATACTGCATATGTTCCCTTACCTTACTAATGTTTGTAATATTGCAAGTAAACTAAATATTCATAATGTAGGTGGATAATATGAATAGGTAATAATATATATTATGAGATATTGAGATATTATTATTGGTCTGTAATTACAACCAGAGGTTCCAGCTAATTATAACAATTTGCATATTCTTTTCTTACATCTTTTTGCTACGAATAAAAGTATACCTATCTACTATGCATTTTCTTTTCCACCTGCGCAAATAGTTTTAAAAAATTGTTGAAAAATATGTAGGATTTCTCTGCTTTCCATTTCATCTCATGCATCTCGTCCCATCTTTTCTAAAAAAAAACAGCTATGCATACTACTTAAGTCATCTAATTGCATATATATATATATTTATCAGTCATCACGATGATGATGTCCATTTGGTGTTTTTGGAACCGACCCTAATTAAAAATGAAAAAAGCAGGCAAACATCGCATCGTCAACAGGATGCAAGATAATCGTCAATCATTTTGACTTTTCATCCTTCATCAATTCCATATTATTATGCATCTTCCTCCTCCGATCCGAACATTGCCAACAATGTCAACTGGGTATGCATGGAAAAGCAGTTGGTTTTACACTTGTTTGTCACGTTATATGAGACCCAAGAGTCATCTACCTCTACCTACAAGATTGGCTGTGGAATTTTCCAACAAAGTTGCTACAACATAGTACATAGTTATGTTATTACACTGTTGCATTGTCATGGTTTCAGAATGTCAGCCCCAGGCGGACAATGTGCCCCATAACAAGTTATCATTGGGGTGTAGCACAGCCTACAACATGGAATGGGAATATTTTTTGAAGTTGCAGTTTCCAGCTAACAAGTAGTACAAGTCCCCAATCCTTCCAAATATTTTATCTTTTTAATTCCCTGTATGACTTACGGATTGGAATGGGAGCAATTTATTGTAATGATTGCTTAAGGATTGCAGAGAAACTTGCAAAATTGTTTATCTGTCAAATGCCATACGTGATTGCATGGATAGACACATATTATTTCAGGGTGTTCTGTGTTGTGTTCTACATTAAGGACCCTAAGGACAGGGATTCTATAGAGACAATCCTTCAATCCTTTATGCTCAATTATACTTTCTAATAATATGCTTTAAAGTAAAAAATACCAAGACCGATTCGTCGTCGCATTTTAAGGTCAAAATGAGAATTTTGGTAAGCTCGACGACGGTTGCATACAGTCAATTTGTAATTCCGACCCAGCATAGCAGTAGATTAATACATTTGCAATTAAATATTCTCCCGTCCCGTCGCATATATTAAGTATAAATTCACTTAGCATATATATAACTGTCACGCAGACAAAAAAAAATTTGCACCGTAAAAAAAACTAGATGAATCACAATGAGTTTTTAACTATATTATATATATATATATATTCTTTACTTTAAAGTGTATTATAAATGCATACCTAGTATAATACACGTTTTCATACGTCTTTTTAATAACATATAATATGTGTTAAGTATAAATTCATTCACAAAAAAATATTGTTATATACCGTAAAGTGATAGACGAGTCGTAATGGATTTAGAACCGTGTATTTTTAATTACATATGCTCCGCTCCACAGAGCTCCTTTTATACCAGCCAACCCAACTCTCACCTGTCGCACAATAAGTGGCACTCTGCCAATATACAAGCGTTTCCTAGAGACCACCATTGTGAATTGCGAAATCAATGCATATTGTTTAAATCTGAAGGGGCAGGAGAAGCTATGGCATACCTACCTATGTACATTTTTGGCATTCCTTTGTCTATATCCCCTGCTCAACGTATTGTACATTTTAATGTGGCGAATTCGGAATTCCTTTGCTAACTTGTGTTAATTTTGCCATATTATGAGTTTTTGGTTGGGTTGTCATACAACAAACAACAAACAAGTGTGCGCTTCAACAAAGTAGCCCGCTACCCCTGCCCATGAGTCGCGTTAGCGACCGGCTAGTTGCCGTTGCTCGCGGAGCAGTTTCCCGTCGTCGTGCACTTTGCTCCCATTTGAAGGCTAACGAGAGGAGTTGCAATATATTTTTATTGGTTACGATGTAAACTACCTACTCACAATCAGGATTTGCTTAACGTCGCCCGTCGCCGTCCCATCGGTTATCCTTACTTGTAGAATGAAATAATACTGATGATATACAAATGTAATTTTTTGTTGCGGATATAGTTATTTTCCCATATCATAGCATCTGCCCTTTTACGAAAGAATACAGAATTTATAAGTTTCCTCTCTGTGGATGTTTGTGTGTCCGTTTCCCAAGTCAACCCTCTTTAAATGAGAAGACTGTAAATAGTATGGTAAAATGAAAAAACATCCCTGTGGTTGCATATATACAATTTAGGTTGAGAATGTTGAGATTCATTTCTATGATAATTTTTGACGTGGTGGTGGAGCTGGAATCCATAAATTTGTCAATCTTCGCTAATCAGTAAGTACATGCTGTATGCGGCCGAAAGCATTCTATTATTGCAGGGGTTGTAATTATACAACAGGAGTCACAACGAGTAAGACAGTGACTGATGGTGATAATGACTGACACAATGCCATTTTAACTGTCAACCGATGGGTAATTGTGAGCGTTTCAAAAAAGTTAATGCATTTTGCCATCTTTTATCTTTGCTACGAATTAAAATATATCTACTACGCTGTTTTACGCCTGTGCAAATAGTTTTAAACAATTGTTCAAATAATATTATAATAGGATGATATTCTGCATCTCATGCATCTCGTCTCATCCTTTCTACAAAAAACAGCTATGCATAATATACTACTCAAGTCCAATAAATTGGATATGATGTTCATTTGATGTTTGTGGAACCGCGCCTAGGTAATTAAAAAAGCGAGTAAGCTAAGCATACACACCACAAACTAACGTGTGTATGCATCCAATATGCATCTACGTTTACGTTTAATTGATCTGGGCAACAATTTCCAATGATAGCTTTAGAGATTCGGGTATGGACCACTTCCACAAGAGAGTATGAAGTTAATGAAACGAACAAGTGCGTGAAATTATTTTGGTTTGTATAAGGGCCCACTTTGAGCATCTCACACCCCACGGCTCTCTAATAATGCTGCGTTAATCATGGAAAACTTCATTTCCCAACAACTGATATTAAACATACTTAATTCACATCCCATCCTGGAGAACTATGCGATATGGAAATGGAAAGTATGCAATTTTAGCCGGGTAATAATAATACCAATAGTAATAATCATAACGCTATAATTGTGGATAATGGGTAATTAGTAATTACGGAGAAGGAAAGATCCAATAATTAATACTAATCGTCAATCATTTTTTTTTGAAGTTTCATTCATTCCATGCATCCTCCCCCTCCGGTCCGAACATTGCCAACAATGCCAACTGGGTATGTAATGAAAATCAGTTTGGTTTACACTTGTTTTTACCTTATGAGACCCAAGAGCCATCTACTTACAAGATTGGCTGTGGAATTTTCCAGCAAAGTTACTACAACATAGTTACAGTTCCATTGCCATGGTTTCAGAATGTCAGCCCCGGGCGGACAAAGTACCCCACAACAAGTTATCATTGGGGTATGGCCTAAAACATGGAATGGGAATATTTTTTTACGTTTTTGCCGTTTCCAAGTAAGTGAGCTGTGTTTGTTTAGTTTTCAAAGTATATGAGCAGTAATCAGCCAGCCGACAATCTCCAGTCAAAATACTTTATCTTATTAATTCCCTGAATGACGACGTACGGATTGGAATGGGAGCTTTTATTTGCAATTGCAATGATTGCAATGAGATCTGCAAAATTATTTATCTGTCAAACAAATTGTCATACGTACGTGATTGCATGGATAGACGCATATTGCAGTGTGGTGTTGTGATCTACAGTAAAGACACAGGGATTCTATAGAGACAATCCTTTGTACTCAATTATACTTTCAAATAGGTAATATGCTTTAAAGTAAAAAAAAAAGAATACGGGTAAAAACCAAGGTCGATTTGTCGTCGCGTCGCATTTTAAGGTACAAAAATGAGAATTTTGGTCAGCTCGACCACGGTTGCATACAGTCAATTTGTTATTTTGACCCAGTAGATGAATGAACACATTGCAATTAAATATTCTCCCGTCCCGTTGCATATATTAAGTACAAATTAGCATGGCATATAACTGCCTTGCAGACAAAAAAAACTGTTGTACCGTAAAAAACTAGATGAATCATGGTTTGAATGAATGGGTTGTTTAAACGGTATTTTATATATACATTCGTTACTTTAAAGTGTATTACAAATACATCCCTAGTATAATACATGTTTTATACGTCTTTTTAATTACATAATATTTGTTGCAAATTACTTTTACAAAAATAATATTGTTATATACCGTAAAGTGATAGACGAGTCGCAATGGATTTAGAACCGTGTATTTTTAATTACATATGCTCCACTCCACACACAGCTCCTTTTATACCAGCCAACTCCACTCTCACCTGTCGCACAATGAGTGGCACGCTGCCAATATCAGCGTTTCCTAGAAATCACCATTGTGAATTGCGAAATCAATGCATATTGTTTAAATCTGAAGGGGCAGTAGAGCTATGGCATATCTACCTACCTATGTACATTTTTGGCATTCCTTTGTCTATATCCCCTGCTCAACGTATTGTACATTTTCATGTGGCGAATTCGGAATTCCTTTGCTAACTTGTGTTAATTTTGCCATATTATGGGCTTTTGGTTGAGTAGACATACTTAAGTGTACGCTTCAACAAAGTAGCACCTTAAACAATTCGTAAACATGAAATATTTGTCCCAATTTATTTTGCACTAGCTGGAAGGCTGGAACTCAAAGCCCAACACTGAACACGATATGCGTTTACGAACTTGGATTTCCAGTTACGCATTTTTAAAAACGTGATAGTTAAGGCTTCTCTAAAAAGATATACGTAATCAGTTGCCCCCGTGCCCCCTGTCATTTTTACATTGTTGCAGGCTTTCTATTATTTCTCCATACACGTCCAATGTGTCTATGTGGAAAACGCGGATCATCATCATGATTTACACGATCCATTCCTTCCTATGAATGTATTCTCAACATAAAGTAAGCATAAAAATTAGCAACTTTGAAAATTAGTTTTATGAATGTGGAACGGTTTTAATAATTGGAATTGGAAGTATGGGGAGCAATAACTGATCCTGAATCGGATTTTCACAAACAAATTAGTACAATATTTGTAGAGTTTACCGTCCGCGTCGTCCCAGCAGAATTCGTACATAAAATATCAATGGACGCCATTGAAGAAGACTTGCAAATACCTATTACATATGTTTGACTTCTATGACATATACTCTTTTGAATTGAAATATTAGCATAACCGAGTCGAAGAGTAGGGGGTTAACTCATGCATTATATTAGTAGCATCATTTTAGTATTGTTGAAACGAATATCTCCATAATTTGGGGAGAAACAAGCAGAAAAGCGAATTTTTCCAAATTTGCACGTCTTGAAAAAATCCTTTTCCGCATTCGCACAAATTTTTCTCTTATTGCGGTGCGGTCCGGGGGAAATGTCCCCTTCAATTAAACCCTCGTAATTCAGGGACTGCTGCTAAGGTTACAAAAAAATCTCCTACCTTTAGTGTAACCATTCAGGAGTCCTTTTGAAGGTCTGTTTTTATCCTCTTGTATATTATTACAATTGCCTAGTTCAGTTCATTTTACCGTATGGCGTGTGCTTTATAGCAGAATCCCCTATTGCCCCTTCTGAAGAAAAAAAAACTGACAAGGAATCATCTGCAGTTTTTAGTCGCAGTCAGTCGCAGTCCGGGTGCAAAATGTTTTCTGCGTTGTACTATGCAATTTTGCGTACGAAACCTTATGATGACTTGAGACTCGGACTATAAAATAGTTACAGTTCGATTGCCATGGTTTCAGAATGTCATAGCTCCAGGCGGACAAAGTACCCCATAACAAGTTATCATTGGGGTATTATAGCATAGCCTAAAACATGGAATGGGATTATATTTTTTCAAGTTGCAGTTTCCAACAACAAAACTACAAGACTCCAATTCTTCCAAATATTTTATCTTTTTAATTCTATGTATGACGTACGGATTGGAATGGGAGCAATTTATTGTAATGATTGCTTAATAAGGATTGCAGAGAAACTTGCAAAATTCTTTATCTGTCAAATGCCATGCGTGATTCCATGGACTATATTGCAGTGTGTTGTGTTCTAAAGCAACAACGGGGATTCTCCATTATACTTTATACTATACTTTAAAGTAAAAAAAATATGCGGGTAAAAACAAAGGACGATTGGTCCATCTTAAGGTACAAAAAAATGAAAATTTTGGTCAGCTCGACCATGGTTTTGCATACAGTCAATTTGTTATTTTGATCCATTAGATTAATACATTGCAATTGAATATTCTCCCGTCTTGTCGCATACGAAAAGTACAAATTCACTTGCAAAATAGTATACGTCTTTTTAATTATTAATTACATAAAATGTGTTACAAATTCCTTTTACAAAAAATTAATGTTTTCCCGTAAAGAAACTGACGAGTCGTAATGGATTTAGAACCGTGTATTTTTAATTACATATGCTCCACTCCACACAGCTCCTTTTATACTACCCAACCCAACTCTCACCTGTCGCACAATAAGTGGCACTCTGCCAATATATAAGCGTTTCCTAGAAATCACCATTGTGAATTGGGAAATCAATGCCTATTGTTTAAATCGGAAGGGGCAGGAGAAGCTATGGCATATCTACCTATGTACATTTTTGGCATTCCTTTGTGTATATCGCCAGCTCAACCTATTATACATTTTAATGTGGCGAATTCGGAATTCCTTTGCTAACTTGTGTTAATTTTGCCATATTATGGGCTTTTGATTGGGTACAAATACTCAAGTGTACGCTTTGAGTGGTTGGTATTTGGTATCCGTTCTCAGGCTCAAACCCGAGCCAAAGGTTTACTCTCTCCTGGTAAAACAAAACCAGAATGACTGCTACCACTACGACTAATACATCTCTCATGATGAATTTTGTCCTAGACGGAGGACTAGTTTTAAAAAATCATATCATAGCATATGGTATCATAGTTTTTGAGCAAGACTACGATGAACAAAATATAAAATATATATATTTTGCTAATAAAGTACTCGACAGTTTAGTTGGTAGGTATTATTGGCTTATCTGAACTGAATATGAAATTCTCCAGAGTTCTCTGATAATATTCTGCCATCTTTCACAAGGTAGCCCGTTACCCCTGGCCCCTGACTCGCGTTACCGACCGGCTTAGTCGCCGTTGCTCGCGGAGCAGTTGCCCGTCGTCGTCGTGCATTTTGCTCCCAGGCAGTTCCACAGCTAACGAGAGGAGTTGCAATATTTTTTGTTTTATGATGTAAACTACCTACTCACAATCAGTATTTTTGCTTGACGTCGCGTCGTCGCAGTCCCGTCGGTTATCCTTACTTGTAAAATACTGATGATGTTGAGATTTTTTGCTGTGGGTAAAGTTATTTTCCCATTCCCATCTACTCGTTTAGGAAAGATTATAAAGAATTTAACTTTTTCTCTATCGGGTTGGGACCAAAGTCATCTCTGTTTAAATAACACTAAAATTACTTAAAGGTGACGATGAAGGATACTATAGATCTCCCCCCGAATTAGTGCCCGAACAACTGGTCAAGTCTGCGCCTTGGACTAATGGACTGGATGATGGCTAGATTCAAATCCATCCTTGTTTTAAAGGACTTAATTGCACGATAGGCTATAAAGGAGTGAAAAGCATAATACAATGTAGGTTGTAACTATTCTCGGGAACAGATTTTTTGGTGGTGTCCGTTGAAAATCTTTTTTATATCCGATCGTACAACAACTTAAATGAGGTATTATCATTCTACTAGCAATTAACTGGGGAAGTGTCTACCTGCGAGTTTTTTTCCCACAAGTTTCACTCGCATATTTTAAAATTAGGGTTAAAGGTAAAAAAATGACCAATGACGTAATCATAACAGTTGGCATAATTATGCCGCTCCAATTCAAGAAATATTCATCGAATCAAGTATGTACTACCAAAAACCAAAATACAGACAAGTACTTTTGACACATTTTAAAATGTAAAAGTGACGTCAATATATGACCCCTGACGCCGAAATGTCAACAAATTGTTATATATGACGAACAAAAAGAGCACGGCGAGCAACCGGCCCATTCCTATTGTTCTTGCATATCTATAAAATAACGATTCTTTGAATAATTACTACATCGATGAAGTACTTTTAACCCAAAACGAAAAATATTAGTGATTGCAAGGTAAGATGCAAGTGTAGCTTCACAAGAAGCCTGATAATTTTTTTTAGCGCACTCACTCCCGAGCCTTTCGCCTTGTGTTGAGACGAAAAACTCGAAAGAAATGCGTGGGCTAGGTGTCAATTCCGATCCTTTTTATACTCAACTCCTTGTCGCTCAACCTCCGAAACATTCATTCCTGTTAGTAATAAAAGGTAAAACAAAGAACGCTGATGGTTTGTAATGACCTATTGTGCATTGTCTTTTCCATTCCACTATCTACAAACAAGTCGAACATGATATACCTACGTAGGTATTAGGTATATATAATTTGTTTTATTTATTCTGTCCTGCTTTTTTAGTTTAACAGAGGTAAAATGTTTTAGAACTTACTTGAATCCAGCCTCTTGCAAATTGTCGAAAGCCTGTTCCAAAAACAGATGCTTCAGGAAGAATCTGCCAGTGTAGCGATCCATCGGACCCCGATCCGGATCCCGGCTCTCATTCAGATTCTCACCGAAAACCTGTTCAAAGAAGGAGAAGAGAACAATTCATATTCACTTTTTGACAGAACAACCCCGGGACACTTTTGTGCCATGTTGATTATATAACAATATTATCAAACTCCTTTCTTTCTGCAAGCATCTCCTCTCTGACCTGACTACTAAACATATATATGTATTATTATATTTCTCGTTTTTTGGCACTCTTCCATCCAGCCTTACATTCCCCTTTCTCAAGGTGGTGGGGTGGTGGAGTATGGGTTACGGGCAAAATATGGAATGTTGAATGTAAACGGTGGTGGTATTATAACTATAACTGGATGTTAGATATTATATCATCAAATGAGTATCTACACCATTTCCCTGTCATCGTCCCCCCGTAAGAACCGTTTAGACAATGCGAGGGGATAGCACACCTAGCGGGGAAATTTATTGCCTTGACTCTGCAGTCAAAAAGGAAGGAAAGGGGTTTAGGCTTAGCATTAGCATCTCTCTAAACGACAACGATATGATTATTATGATGATATTATGACCATATCATGCCTGGAAGTGATGATAGGGATGATGATGATGATGATGTCGACGATCGTATGGAAAAGGTAATATTATCATATCATTTACTACGTGACTGACATAAACCACAAAAACATGTACTCCTTCTTCTTAGCCAAGTCCAACAAACGAGCTCGCGAGAGCTTGGGTTGCAAAAACCAAAAGCGGAGCGGCGTCTCCAAAACCCGAGTTGGAAAATGTTCGAGAAAGAAAAAATATTCTACAATCATATTGACTTTTTTCTTTATTCCTTCGTCTTATTTAGCCGGAAGCGTGAGCTCTGTGAGGAAAGAGGAGAGGAGAGGCGAGGAAGTCTAATGTAAGAGAAAACAAAATTGGATAATATTTGACTGGGAAAAGAGGGTTTTGGAATGCGCGAGATGGGACTTGTGTGTGTAGTTATAATAAGATTCACTCAGAGGAGAAGGAGAAAAAAAACCGTTAAAAATTTTTTACTCCAAGTTATTTTTTAGAACCTGATCACCATGTGTAACATCGTCTCCATTTCCATTTCCTGTTTGCCCTTCCCTGTCTCTGCCACCCGCAGCCTGTGCGAAGCTCTATCCTGGGAGCAGAGGAACTAAACGGGAAACGGGAGTGGTATTTATTGCCAGATATCAATATAAGAAATTGAGAGAGGAGCGAGGAACGTAATATGCCTTTTTCAATATTCAGGATTCAAAATTGGAAGTGGAGACGACGGGAAATCCTAAACAGGATATAATGGAATTGAGATGAGATGTTATGATGGCATGGTGGATGGCTTCATGTGAGGGAAGGAAAGGGAACCTCCTGATGATGGACACTTATTGGTTTAACCTTGGGTTATTTTTCAGCCCACTAATAATGCCATAAAAAGAATGGAAAAGATGGCAGAGAGGATAACAATGCCACCGCTGTTAGGACTAACGCGAGAGAGAGAGAGCAAGAAGAGCAGTGTTTCTTTGTTTCGGAAGAAACGCGAAAGACATGTCGTCGTCGAGTATTCACCACCACCACCACCACCTTGGTCGCATGTTATACCACCTAGAAAAGGACCCCCGTTTTTTTCGTGTGTGGTCGATCCATGTCAACGTCGTTGCCTAATACCATGTCATCACGTCAGAACAAGGTTGTAATATCTTTCTATATTACATTTCACTCAAAGAAAAACCCGTGTTTCGCCCGAGTTGAGACCATGTATTATGTGACGATGTCCCCCTTGCGTCAAACCTTTTGTTTCCTCCCGGAGCAGAAAAGAAAATACCTGGTGGCGGAGGAGCCTAGCCTAGCCCTAGATGATGACGATGATGACAACGATACGTGCCTCATTATAATTCTGCCAACAATGAAATATGAGTGGTGATTAACAGACGGGGAGCGTTGAAGGAACAAAGGAAAATTAGGAGAGAAAATTGCAGAATATATTGTGGCATCATGCATCATCATGATACCCATATAGAATCTCCCCAAGTTTAATCAAAATCCCCCGTTGGAGAGGAGGAGGTGGAGGAGGAGGTGGAGGAGGAGGAGGAGAAAAACAGCCAAAAAGTTAAGAATTGTGAAGGCTTTGGCTTGTCAACTCACTTGTTCAATTAGTAGTAGTACGACTTTGTCGACACCAACAAAACCCCCCCCCCTTTGAAAAATCTTTCAGCAACATTTTTTTTAGCGTAAAAGTAACATCAGTTATTTTTTTGCATACAAAACAGGAAACAGGATTGACAACACTGATTTCACCACCTGCGTGTGTGGGCGTGCGACTTCTCATCTAATATTCTTCCCCCCACCAACAACCCACCCTCCCTGCCGTAATGGGATTTACTACTCTCAGTCGGGGTATATCTTGGCACTAATACAACATTTCTTTATTCAACCAAGACTTTCTTTTTTGTCATCCCACGTCAAAATGAGGGAAATGAGATGAGAAGGATGGAGCATATTATGGAGATGATGACGGCATAAAATGAGTTTTTATGGCAACCAACGTTGACTTGGCAGTGGAAACAAGAGGACTATATATAGCAGAAGAAACGCACGAGCAAAAAAAATACACAAAAACGAGCAAGAGAGAGCTCCAGAAATAAGAGCACAAGAAAAGGGGGAAAGGGAGAAGGAAGGGCATTGCAATAAATTTGAAGACTTTCCAAATGGTCATCATCGTCATCATCAGATAGCAATAATCTGCATCGTCGTCTTGCTAAACCCCTGAGAATTATTATTACTACTACTACTTGTTCTTTCCAGGACAGAGGGTTTTTTTTGTTGGTTTGGTGGTGGTCTTCCCCTCCAATGCATGTAAAAACGGAAATGGGATAATATTGCATGACTGTAGTAGATATAGTATTATTGTCGTCCCCAATCCCGCAAACCATTTCCAAGATTAATCTCTTCTCAGAAGGAGGAAAAAAGTGCAAAGACATCCACATTTTTATTTGGGATTGTGGAGAGCCAAATCCTCCAAAGCCATTCGAGTGTGGCAAGGCGCTCTTTCATCCCGGCCCTTGTCCCTCCCTGGTTTTGGTGCATTAATATCATTGTGATTATCATGTAATACAAGTGGGAATGTCGGTGGTGGTGGAGGTGGTGGTAGTGGAAGGCGTTGAGACTCACGACTGTTTTGGCACAAGTACACAGTATCGTTGTCATGTCCACTTGAGAAAAGTGCTTGGAGGGAAGGAGGAGGAGAAGGAGGACGGAAGGCTAGGTAAATATTTTCCTTCGAGAGGGAATATACACATCAAGATCCCACTTGACTCTCGGTAAAACGTTTCCTCCTCTTCTTTTTTTTGCTTCCCTCCAGGTTTTTGCAAAAGAAAAAAAAACTAGTGGAGAGCGAGAGACGGGTGTAACCTGGAAGAAATGTGTACCTGTGGACTACTTTTTTGGGTCGTCGTCGTCCTGTGTTGTTGTCGTTTTCAACGACAGTTGTGTGTGCCCGTCATGAATATTCCTCTCCATTTTAAAATGTGCCAACATTCATTCCCCCCGTGTCGGTGGCTCCTCTCTCCTCGGTGGTCGATACTGGAGAAATTGCTGCTGGGCGTGTAGATGAGATGAGTGTGAGTAGCACCAACCAAACCAAAGCGAGAGCAAGTTGAGAGTTGAGTGGCAACTGACATGTGTGCTCTGCTGGAGAATTTCTCCAGCAGCATATTAATTTATCTCGGAATTCTGTTGGAGGGGAAGGGAGGGGTGGAGTACACACCCCAGCAGGAAAGAAAAAAACCTGCAAGAAGGACTTTTTTGAGTGTCGAAAATACTTTTTTTTATTATTTAATTTTAGGATCCATCTAACCCTGCCGAATAGGTAGTCGTGATTGGGCCGGATATTGAATTTAGATTGAAATTAGATTGGGGGGAAATGGATACCAATATAATATTTGTCGCCAAGAGCTCACTCAGTATATAACGTCCAATTTTTGCGTGCTAAAGCTGGAGAGCCGCCCCCGATGGTGTCCCAAAAAATCTTTCCTAGTTTTCATCACTTTTTTTTGCTTCTTTCCTTCTTTTTTTTGCTTGCTCGCTTGCCTTTGGTGGAACTCTAAAAAAGTTGGGATTTTTGCATCCCGTTGTCGTTTTTTGCCAATGTTCATCCCCACCAAGTTGTCGTCCCATTTGCATTTTTCTCGGCTCGCAGAGACCAGCATCAGTAGCAGCAGCAGCTGCCCTTCAATATTGCAGACGACGAATGATGATGAACCACCGGGAAAAGCATTTTTGGCAGAAACCCCATCCTCCCTAGTCCTTACACGAGGAATGCATCATCATGGTTTAGTTTATACTTTACCAGAACAGGATGCACTTTTTTTCCTCGGCACCAACCAGAAGAAAAGTTGATGCTTTCTCTCCCCACTTTCCCAAGACGACTTAAGTAAGAAGACAGTCAAGTGGTGTGTGTGTGTGTGCACTTGAAGAGGATTGCATTAGGGAAACCTAATGGGTCGTGAGAAGCTTTTTTCGCTGTTCCTTTTTTTTGCTGCATTTCCCATATCAACCAACCCTGCCTGATGATGATGACGCAGCACATTAATGCATCGAGTGGGTACAGGATTTTTTCTTCTTTTTTTTTGGAAAAAAGCGAAAAAGCAGCTTTTTTTAACTATTAGAAGAAGTGGTAGTGGTACATTATATGAGACCCATTATCCTACTCTGTTAGTTGGCTCGTGGGTGCTACTATACAAAATATTATCATGTTTCCTACAAGTTTGTCTGTCGTACTGTGTCCAGGAAAATTCTGAAACTGGAACTAATCCCAAGGTTTACCCATTTGACTTCCAAATGAATGAATGCCAAATTAAAAAAAATTTTGAATGCAAACGGCTTTCTCCTATTTTCCCTATAATAAGCTATATCCCTACAGGAAAAAATTGATTCCACGATTGGAGGTTCTCTGCAAAACGACGACGACGCCTCTGATTTGCACACAATTTATAACAGTGATTTAACTTTTTTCGTTTAAATGGCTCACGCGTGACAAAAGTCCTGCTCCTCAATGCCTCAACACCCGCTGCTCCCTCCCTCCTTTTCATTATAAATGAAATATAGGCAATTAATTGTTATTCTAACCGGTCCCTTTGTTACAGTTATCAGAGTTTATTACGTGATAAAGTATATAACTCGCTGTACGCTTTAAGATTTATTGAGGAATAAAAAGAGAGTGAGAGAGAGAGAAGGGAAAAAATCTCGCCGAAAGTACCCATTTCCTGTATTCCCGGAACGTATGTGCCCTAAAGTCGTCGTGGGGAAGACGATCACGTCTCTACACTCTGCAGAAAAGTTGGCCCAGCAAAAAAGAAAAAAACCGGAGAGAAAAAAAGAGGCTGAAAGAGCTTGGATGATCAACAATATCTACAATGTGAGAATTTTTTATTTTTTTTTGTTGAAAATCTGCACCACCACCACACGCCACCAAAGTCTCATTATCCGACTTGCACATTAAAATTCCTAATATTCATATAGGTACCTGCCTCCTTGGGAAGCAGAGCTCTCCTCCAGTGCCCCCTCTACTCCAGTATATATATGAGTTTTTAGCATATACTTTTTTGTTCATTACGACTAAAAACACAAATAGGAGAGTCAGTCATGTGGCAAGAGAGAGAGAGAGGAAAAAAAATCCGAATCTTCATTACTCCTATTTTTTCCACAAAAAAAAGAACGAAAAATGTGCAGAACTACTATTGTACTCTGCCGGATGGACTGGAAAAAAAGGGATTTAACTACTCCAAAAAAGAAAATCCTTGACTTAATCCATTTTCAGAATCGAAACTCAAAATTGAGTCATGTGGAGTTTCCAACGAGGCGGATGCGAATTCCTTTTTAAACTTTTTTAACCACAATATTTCCAACGGGAAAGAGGAGGGGACTCCCTTTTGGTTTGTAGACACGCTGGCAAAGGGAAACTTGCCTTGCATTATTGTCGTGAGATCAATATGGCAGCAATGTAGTAGTAATATTGCTAATAAAGCTGCGAGATTCGAGCGTCATTTTCCTCCACGAAATTGGTGCCTTCAACTGCAGTACCAGAGAGACGGAGGGGGGGGAGTGGGGAAACGAGCCCGAGTCGTTCATCCCTTCTCCTTATTCTTTTTCCACAAAAAACCTTCTCATATTTTTTGTATACTTTCTTCTCATATTTTTTCCCCTTTCTTCTTCTTCGTCTTCCTCTTCTTGTTTTGACAAGTTGTGCCAGATGACGGGGGATTTCAAAGGCGTGAAATGTAAAACAGGATGAGGGTAAGTAAACGAAACGCTAGCTGATGGCTGAGGAGAAATTTTGTATTAAAAAAAGAAGTAATAAATGCGCTAATAGTCGGTGGCGGTGGTGGTGTGGTGCGGTCCCCGCATTGTAAGGCCAGATGAAGTAGAAAAAAAAACTTTCAGAGAGCTTCATATATAGGAAGAAAGAGAAGAGAAAAAATCTCTCAAGGATTTAAACTTTTTTTCTTCTTCTTTTTCCATGGTTACTCCTCCGTCTCGTATATATGCTTGTCTAGGTACAGTATATTCTTGGTTTTTGTTTGCTCAAAAAGGAAATGGGCTCAGCGTGTGTGGGTTTTTTTTGTTGAGAGTGAGTCAGATATCCTGTGTGGTTGGATACATGATGATGTCAGTGATGTGCGTCGCTGATGATGAAAGCGGGAGTGACGGGTGACGGGTGACACTGAGTGAGTGAAAAGCGAAAGGATGAATGATTATCCATCCAAGAAGAAGAAGAAAAAATACATATCGCTCAAGTTGAAAATAATATGAGAGCTGAGGAGGAATTGAGCATCTGCCATAATTCCTTCTCTGATATTCCCCCTAGCGACACACACACTCTCGACTCGAGAGAGAAGAAGAAGAAAAAAAAAGTTTAGAGGAGCTTGTAAAAAAAAGAACCTTTGGGGAAAAGTATATCTATCCTTTTTGAAAAAAAGGGTGCTGCACTACGGCACCACCACCACGAAAAACTTGCACACAAGTTGGGAAGAATTCTTTATTAAAAAATCCTCTGCTCAAGCAGGAGACAAGCCTCAAGTCCGGGATGAGCTCAAAAAGCTCGAGCTATTTACATTTTTTCCCCGTATTCCCCGAAAAAAAATTTATGAAAAGATGACGATGATGAGGAACTGCCGACTACACTACTGCCGTGCTGACTAAACGAGGAGGAAAAAGCTGTCAGTCTCGCGTTCGTCGTCGCAGGCAGAGTTATGTGCCGTGGGTGCTATGCTGGTTGCCACAAAACGGGCTCCCTACTACTAACTTGCATATTATCCATCCCCATATGGACAACATTCCATAAATCTCAAAAAGTGAAAAATGGGCTTTAATGAGCAGCTTGTAGTTTTTATCTTGGGAAAGTGAACAAGTGGGTGAAGAAGCAAGGGAGGGAGGGAGTGAGTGAGTGAGTGAATTCCGGCTCCCTCCTACTCTCCAATAAATTTTTTTTGCATTTTTCTTTCCTTCCTGCTGCTGCTGCTGCTGCCGGGCAGAAAAAATCCACTGTTTTCCCTCACAATCGCCACCTGATTAAGCCTTATACTTTGGAAAGAAAGAAGGAAAAGTGGGAGAAAGCAAACAAGAGATGGAAAAACTTTTTTATTTTTTTTGTGTTCCGATCCGACTCCATTCGTCATTCCCAGTTGCAGTTGCCGGGGAAAGAGCAGGCTTCAGCAATTTTTCATAATAATATCCTCCACGAATACTACGAATTTTCCCTTTTTGTAATGGATGCGGGTGGTGGTGGTGGTGGTGGCTGGCTTGTTCTTCTTCTTGGGTTGCTCCGAAATGAGACCTTTTTTATTTGATCGTCACTCATTTTCAACGCAAATTACCTTCATCATCATCATCATCATCCTACTCCCATCAGCAACTAAACTTTTCTGCACACACACACACACATTATTGAAGTTGGAGTGTGAGGGGGTTGGAGGAGGAGGTGGAGAAAATTGAAAAAAAAGAAAGTTGTGTGGAGTTGTCTATGAATTCATATGGATTCGGACTGGATGGGATTGTGACTGGTTCTCTACTGGCCCAACAAAACCTGCACTACCACCACCACCACCTCCACCACGACCACACTACTTTCCTCTCTGAATACATTTTACTCCACTTTCCCCACTCTCTGGCTGCTAATAGGTAATAATAACCCTGGGACAATTGAAATTTGTGTGAGTTTCCACATTCCACCACCATTCCAGCTCTCTGGAATGGGCGCAACATTGAGTGAGTTAGAGAGCCAGGCCCGCTCTCTCAAAACAGAAAAAGGTATAATGGCATTAATGATGGGATATAGAGGAGGAGTGTTGGCAGTCGTGAGGAAAAACTGGCAACAACTAAGGCAGAGGCAGGCAGGCAGAGAGAGCCACTACATTAATGGTCCCTAATTTTTTCCCCCATTCCAGTCACTCATTTTCCGAGAAACAAATTGAGTTGGTAAAGCCGTCCTCGTCGTCGACGTCGTCGTTTCTTTTAGACTCCTTTCATCCAAAATGACGATTATCATCATCCAGTCTTTTTCTTCCCTTGGGTGGGTTGGCGGCGGTGGCTACCGGAGAGGAAATGTGAGTCGGACGAGAGAGCGCAGTAATGAGCTGGATGGACCACTTCCTCTCCAATTAATTTCCATTACAATCCCCACCGTCGTCGTCCCGATCTTCCTTACTATGCAGAACGAACATCTGGCATGACTAACACAGGCAGCCATCAGACTGATGCTGCTGCTGAGGAGAACCCAAGACTCTCTCTCTCTCTCTCTCTGTCTACCGTTGAATGGGAGATGATGATGATGACGACGACGGGGGGAAGGGTAGGGAGGGCTTATTCTTATGAAATTTTTATTGCGCTATTCATTCCTCTCCATCCAAGTTGCCTGGATCCCTCAAAAACTCCAATTTAATGCACATGGTCATTTAAGGAGGAATGGAGAGAGCTGGGAATAAATGGGGATGCGATGATCTGGCTGGTTATCATCACCCGAAATGGATGGATCATTTGGAGAGAAGAAAATGCTCCAACAAACAAGAATCCAATTTTTTTTTCGTTGAGAGGAACCTTTAGTCCTAATGGCTGGCTTATTCTTCCTAATGGGAAGAGATATCCGTGGGAGAGGAGAGGAGAAGAGGAGAACAAAAAAAATGGTGAGCCATGTCATATTTTGGAGAGGATAGGATGCTCCTTCAAGACCTCGGCAGAGAGGACAAGGGGCTCTTACATCTTACAAATAATTTAATACGAGAGGAGTACGTCGAGTTGCTTAAGCCTGGCTTCCCTCTGTTGACAAAGGAGAAGAGGCGAGTAGAAAAAAGTAAGGAGGGGAAGAAGACACAAGAGAAAATGGAGAGCACATCATCACATCACCCCCCCACCACCACCACCTCCATAGTAAGTTCGCCCAGTGCAAAAAATATAAGGGAAAGTTGGATGTTGAAGCAATGCTGGAAGAAAATGAAAGCCGTCTCCCAAAAAAAAAATAATAAACGTAGTATATTCACATGCTCTCTCATCTCTCTCCCTTTCTCTGTTCTCTTCCCCATTTTCGGTGAGCCTAATTTTTCGGGGGAAAAGGGGGCAAAAAAGTGGTTCTTGGCCGAGTACACGACGACGATGAGAGACTTGTAATATAACGCATACGATTATATATTCTCCATCTTGTTCTCAGCTCAGCACACAAGTAGTTTCAAAGGGAGCATCATCATCGTCGTCGTCTTGTTTCTAGAGAGAGAGACGGTGGAGAATCCATAAGGCAAACATAAATTCGAATTTTCTCACAGAGCCAGAGCCATATTAACTCGACAAAAAAGAGAACGGGGTCTTGCACGGACATGCTAAACTAGCTTCACAAAAGAGGCAGAGCTCCACTAGTGGAAAGAAAGAGAAAAAAATAACTTGGTGGAGCATTGCAAAAAGGGGCGCAAGGGGGACTAGCTTTTTTTTATTTTTTGCCCAGGCCCACCACTCTCGAGCTTTCATAGCTCGGAATATTTTATATGCATTTATAATAAGAGTACGCAGAGATATTCGTCGGTGGGTCGGTCGGCGGGGCTGCAATAATAACATCTTGTTTCTCCGTGCTCTCCGGGACACAAGTCACTTTACACGATACTCACAGAGTAGAGGAGAGTAGAGTAGAGTAGAGAAGAAATCCAGAGTAATGTATTCCTCTCGGTTGAGAAAGGGGGAAGGAGGGGGGGAGAATAAGAAAAAAAATGAAATGTATAATAATATTCCTCCGCTCTCTCTCTCTCTCTCTCTACTTCACTCAATTTTTTTTGTTTCAAGTCCGCCCTGGAGACGAGACAAAAAAGGGGGAAAGCATTTCATTTCATTTCACTTGTTCCACCCTGGAATTCGCGAGGAAATGGTTATGTCTTTTATGGGAGTAAATATGGGCAGCTTGGAGTGATGAGGGATTAGGGAAATGAGGACTATCATCATCATTTTAGGTAATATGCGTAAACGCAACTAGAAAAAAAGGAGAAGAAAAACATGGACAGTTTTTTCCAAGAAAAAAAAATATACACACCAACCAACCTTTCTTCTCAAGTTACAAAAAAAACCATAGGGAAACCTAAGCGAATACACATTTTCTTTTTTTGCAAAACTAACGCCGTGGGCCTCCTCCATCTTGCTCATCATCAAACGGATTTCATGCTGTCCCCGTCGTCGTAGTCGTCTGCAGGCAGAGGAGGCCCACTTATTATTATTATTACATTTTTACATTCCCTGGTGACAGCCGGAGTCAAAATAAGAAGAAGAGAGGCGACTATAACGAACTGCGATGATGATGATGATCATCATCATCATCATTTTCGCCCTGGAAAATGCAATATTGACAGGGCCACTACTGCTGCCGTCAGGTTCGTCGCTTTCAACCTTTCAGGGTAATAGCTATATTGCGCTGGCAATGAGATCTGCAGGGAACAATTTTTTTTTCTTTCATTTTTTTCCAAAAAAAAAATTGTTGCATAGAATTCGTGGTGTGGTCTGGTGTCGTATATGGAGGAAACGACGAGATTCCAAAAAAGGATAACATATGGGATCCCACTCTCTTTCTCGTCATCTGCTACATCCTGTATACACTTTTTTTTCTCTTTCCTTTCTTTCTCTCTCTCTCTCTCCCGGGCACAATGACACAAGATGAGAGACGGGCTAGTCAAGCCGAGAAAATAAAATGTCGTGCTGCTGCTGCTCTCCTGTTTTTTTATGACGAGCACAATGTCCTTGTCCATTATGAAAACAGGGAAGTAAGCTGGATGGATGTGTGTGTGTGGCTAGATTTTTTTTGTGTTGTGTCCATTCACACGTCACCTCTATTCAAAGGCCCTCTCTGGTTTGACATTGTTCCCCGTTGGATGGAGAGGAGAAAGGAGAAAAAGAGGAAAAAAATTTATATTTTTTTTGGTGGCTATGTCAGTTTGGAGGGAGGGAGGGATGGATGGATGGAGGGATATAGAAGCAGAGTTAGTGGGGAAGTATAGGGTTGTGAAAATTTAACGAGAGTTGGTTCAGGGACGACGGACGGATGGATGAGGAGAGAGAAGGAAGGAAAAGTGCTTTACCTCGTCCAATTTTGTTTTTTCAAGCATGTCTAAAAGTATTGATATATATACAGCTTATAATATAGGTAAATAACTATGCTGAAAATATAAAAAAAAAGAAACTTTTTGGAAACACTATAAAAGCTATAGCTATAGCTGCTTACCTCTCGACAAAGTGCCACACGACCGCACACAATGATTCGTGCCAGCTTCCGAAATTTGACATCTGACATCCCATCCCGACCAAATGCGAATGTGCCGCGGTAGCCAACTGTAATGTAGCCAGACTGTCGATTTTCATCTAGAAATGGGAAAAAACAAAAACAATTGGACTATTATTGGGGAGAGCAGAGGAGGTTATATAATATTATGCTCTCGGAGAGAGACGATGAACTTGTTGTTACAAAAATACTCTCTCTCTCTCTCTCTCTGGTTGTGACCGCGAATCCTAGGTTGCTCCATATACCCAACCACTCATGTCAGTCAGGTTGAATATATTTTCGCAAAATTTTCCACTTTGTGAAAATTTTTATTTTTACTCTTCCTTTTTACCTCCTTCTAAAAAAGCACTCCTCCAAAAAACTCCATCGTGGGCTCATTCCCTGTTTTTGAATAATTTATTGGGATTAACACGTAGTTTTTCGTGGGCTTCGCTTCACCAGCATAATATCTTAGTTTTGCAGAAAGGGCGGACCGCATCCCTCCCTCAGCAAAAACCGCGACTAGGACACATACACTTAAGCTCTCTCTCTCTCTCTCTCTCTCTCTCTTTCACCATAATATATTTTTTTTCTGATCACACCACCACGAGGAGTGGTTATGTGGTTGGAGGAAATTTCCCTACAAAAACCATCGCCAAATGAAATGAAAATGAATTTCGCAAGCTGGTAAATGAAAAGGGGTAACAAAAAATTGCCAAGTTGGAGAAATCGGATTGTGATCGTCGTGGTGAGTTACGTGGCTGGATGGAAGCGAGCCCCTTTTGCGGATTCTAATTACACAGGAATAACGGCTAACTTGAGAGTTCCACATTCAAATACACTGGGTATATATAAGGATTGTGTGCCACAAGGAAATTAAGTTTTCCACCGAAATGAGCAACATTTGTCATTCCTTCCGGAGGTAAGAAAAAAAAATATCGGTCCACTGCGCTCCGGCGGATCCGTACCGTTCTCGGGAGGATAATTGCAGGAAATAATTGTGATGGGGGGAACTTCAATTGCAATAATAAAATATTATTTGAAAGAGTTCTCTCTCTCATTTCCTAATTGCGTGCGAGTTTGGGTTCGGGTTCGGGAAATAAAATGAGCCTCATCTCCGCAGCAGCTCTAACAATAATGGTTCCAATTGATAATGAGAGTAGTAGAATAAAAAAAAATTTGGGAGAGTATAGTGCCTTGTAATTGAAAAGGATTACCTTTTGCTGGGACTCTCTCTCACTCTCTCTCTCTCTCTCTTTTTTTGAAAAAAAAAATATTTTTTCCCCTTTCGCTTTATGAACCACCAAAAGTTTTTCTTCTACATTCTTGCCCCACTTGCAAGGATTCCTTGTTCACTTTTTTCTCGCTCTCTTTTTTTCTAGTTTTTTTGTGGTTGGCCTGGTTTTTTCTTGAGAAATGAATGGAGGAAAAGATGAGAGAGAGAGAGAGAGAGAAAGAGAGAGGAGAATTAAGTTGAGAAGCTCAAGTTTTTTTCTGGAAAGAAAAGAAGAAGAAGAAGGAGAAGAAGAAGAAGGAGAAGAAGAAGAAGGAGAAGAAGAAAAGAGGAGAAATTAGGGGAGGAGGAAATTCCCGAGCGTGCCATTTGTGTATTTGAAGATCTAAAGGCTTATTTTTCTGATTAACTTTCTTTCTTTTTTCCAGGTATTGAGGTTCGTGGAGGAGGAAAAACGGGAGCAAAATGAAAGCCCGCTACCTCCACTACACTACCCCTACCTACCTACCTACCTATACACACTACCCATATTATGCTACACCAGCATGCTGCAGCAGCTGCAGTGTGTGCCGGGCCGCTTTTCACTCCTGATTCCACTTGAGCAACATATATTGGAGGAAAATGGGCCCATACAAAGCGTCTGATGAAAAGAGGAGATGAAAGGGGAGGGTAATTTGTGAAAGAATCTTTGGATATTGGAGCAAGGATAAAGTGGTGATATGGTGGAGAGGAGAAGAAGAAGAAGAAGAAGAAGAGGAAGAAGAGGAAGGCAAAAAAAAAAGAGAGTCTTGAAGTGAAAAGGATCAGAGATGAGAAGAAGAAGCATCATGAGAAGGGGGAAAAATAGAGATTTTGAGGAGTAGACGGAGTACATAGCTCAGAAAACGCTTTTCACTCCCAATTTTATTGGCTTCCCTGTCATCCTCTCTCTCTCTCTCTCATCGTCAGACAAAAGGAGACCGTCAGGGTAATTAACGTCATGGTCTTGATGCCTCCTCGTTTCCCTGTTAATGAGGAGGCATCTTTGATGACAAAATGATTAAGGTGGCATATAAGTTTCATATAAAAAACATTGTGTGGTGGTGGTTTGAAATACTATATGTGCTGGGTTGAGAGGATAAATAGAAGAAAAAGTGACGGTAAAATTTTTTTTTTGCCTTTGGCCAAATGATCCAACTTTTTCCCACGACGGCCCCTTTGTTCTCTCAATATATATTTAAACTTTAATGGAAGGACAATATGATGATGATGATGATGATGATGATGAACGGGTGGAAACATGTCGAATGTCACAAGTTTTATTCGGTTTGCTGAGTCATGTCATGTCCCACGCTGGGATCACCAGAGCAAGAAACATGCTCTCCACCACCACTTTTTCACCAACTTTTAATGAGTTCTGGAGGGAAACTCTTTTGCACCTGTCATTAAACCTATTCCCATCATTTTAATCCAATCCACCTCATCATTCTCATCGTTAGAGTCTTGAGCTGCCTGCCTGCCTGCCATGATCATCATGATGACGATGATGATGATGCCTTTACCAATTCAAACCGTCGCAACTTTTTCTTCATCTTCTTTTTCCCTTTCATCATGAACAAACTTTCCTCATCCTCGTGACTCCAGCTTGGCAAAATCCAGGCAAAGAGGAAAGGAAAGAGGTTCAGTTGTCAGTTCTAGTGGGAGCAGTCAGCGTAGTTGTTGGGCAATTCCCAGCCACAATAATATTATGTGCCGCCGCAGCAGCAGCAGACGCTCCGCTCGTCGACGCTCCTCATCATTGCAGGGATATATAATAAAAGTGGGAAATCGGTTGTCGAAAATGTGGAGCAAGTGACAGGAGGGAGGGGAAGGGAAACCTCAAGTTTTAAAACTCATTTCCAGTCAGTCAGCTACTGCAAAACGGCACGTTACTTAATTTAGGTACGCAAAAAGAGAACCTGGATGATGGAGGTCGTACTACTACTACTACCCAAGTAATTCCCCATTTTCATTATTACTCCTCTTCCCCACTTCCATTATTAATCTTTCATGTTTCCAGCAACTCCACATATATGTTGCTAGGATTAAAAAAACCCTACGCCGCCGTTGAGAAGAAAAAGTACGTACGTATTATATAAAACCTGGTGGATGGTTGGATGACGGCTGCACACCCGCTGGAAACTGAAATCGACCCAAAGAAACGAGGCACACAGGTAGGCTTGTTGGAAACATGGAGAGAGGGACTGGAGGAGGGCTTCGTCGTTCCGAAACGCCGAACCCACAATGGAAATATAAGATATTATATTATTATTATATCTGCTGACTCTCACTTATTTCCTTGGCTCATCAACACTCACTTCTCACTCCTTTCATCATTAGAAAAACAAGGGACGCGGAGGAGAATAGTAATAATTTTTTTTCGGATTTTTTAATGCACCACCAATTTCACACCTCCATGCGCAGCTCATCCATTTTTGTTATTTTTGACCAGAGTGAAGGGCGACCTGCTGCTGCTGCTACCACCAACCACCACTACTACTATTATTACTACTACTTTTCCACCTTCATGTATTTTTTAAGAGCTGTGCCCCAAAAAGAAACTTGTTCTTTTTCCCCCTCACCTCACTCCAACTCCAACCTTTTTATTACTTTTCTCTCCCCATTTTAATCCCTTTTTTCTGTCCATAAGCCACCCGCTCACTGCTCATTTCCCACTTTTTTTAATCATCAGCCATCATCATCCATCTCCGGCGAGGCGTGCAAAACTTGAGAGCAGTGCAGTGTAGTGTACGGAGCGGAGCTGGAGGTGGCGAGTACACAACATTTTTTCTTTGTTGTCGTACCCACCTCTCGTCTCCTCCGTCCTGGCGTTAAGGCGAGTACAGCGGCGGCGGGGAGGGAGGAGTTCACACTACGTATTTATTACTCTTGTGTAAGGATACATTATGCATCTAGATAAATCATGGGATGACGTCAGAGAGCCCCGGACGGAGTGAGAAGGATATGAAAAGTGGAGTGCATTGGAAATCCCTTATTTTGAGGAAAGAAGAAGAAGAAAAAAAAAACTCTCACAGCATGAGCTTGTTGAGTGACTGGGTGAAATCATGTCTGGAAGAAGAAGAAGGAAAAAAAAGAAGAAAAAGTATGTTTATTTCAAGACGGAACTAAACTCCGAAAGAGAGAGAGAGAGAGAGAGAAAAGTAGTATAAAAATATCAAATATTCCATCCACACCACGCACACGGTAGGAGTCTTAAGCTTCAGAAGAAAAAAACTCAAAAGTTTTTTTTTTCTGTTCAACTCGAAACGTTCCTCTCGACAAGCAAAAAATCGATTTAATGTGTGTATGAGCGCCGCACACAGTTGGCTGAATTTTATTTTTTTCATCCTGTCCTCCTGTTTGTCCCCCGTTTACTCACACTTGGTTCCGTTTTTTTTTCCAATATTATTGCATTAAGTAAGACTGAATGGACTGAATGAAGCTCAAATCGCAGATCCGGATTTTCAGCTGCAATGTCGTAAATTTTCGTTAAAAACTCATAAAAAGGTAAGCGATGACATGGGGACGGATTAGTTTGAAAGATATGGCATGTTTTCTCTCTCTCTCTCCTGCTCCTGCTTAAAACATAAAAACTTTTGATGCGTGATCGCTGCTGAGCCGGATATAAATCAAAAAGGAGAGAGGGGATAAGGATAAGAAGGAGGGAATGAAAAGTAGGTTTTAAAATTGGGATAATAGTTCAAAAAGAAGGCTGAGGCTCTGATCTGGGCCAATTGGAAGCGGATATAAGGGTTCTTGTGCACCACCACTGCAAAGCAATGAGTTATTGGGTCGGGGATATTATTATTATTATTATTATTATGATAAGTATGACGGACACAAAAAGTTTTAGTTGGAAACTGGACTGCTCTGGCTGGAATGGTCCTTTCCCTTTTTGGCACCAAGGTACACTCGGCACACTAGTTTTTCGCCATTTTTGAAGGAGGGGAAAATATTTTTTTGAGATCACGACATTCCTTATATTTTTTCAAGCTGCTTCTATGGAAGAGTTGCAGAGAGAGGAAAAATAATATTTTAAGGCTTGAACGTTTGAACAAAATGCAGGATTGATCCGCCATTTCACCACCACCTCCACCATTGCATCCCATTGCCATATTATACCACCCATTTCAGCTCACTTCACTTTTTCCCGACAAAGTTGCCCCTTTTGTTGACAAAATGGCTGATTTCCACACGGGCAGAGATGGCATGGGTTGAGAATGAGGAGGAGTGAGCCATCGTCGTTTCGGAGCCTCACACTTTGCCTTTCCAAACGACGGGAAAGAAAAGAGAGGACATTGGAATTGTGCTGTTGGAAAAAATGTGACGGGAGTGAAGGGCTTCTTAGCTGATGGGCCGCCACGCCACCCCGGTGATTCCTTGTGTCCACTTCAATCAACTCAACTGGAATATCTGGAATAGCAGCATAGCATTTTTTGCGATAAGATGGATCGGTGAGCAGAGAGTGGTGATGATGATGCTATAGTGCTCTGAGGTGGCGGCCACCACCACCACCATCATCATCATCATCCACCTCGTGACAATTTCCTGCAGTTGGCGCTCCTTTGTCACCAGCTCCCAATCCATCAGCTATTTTATCAATCGGTAGAGAGAGAGAGAGAAAAAATCCATTTTCCTTTGGATTTGCCTGAGTGGCTGAGAAGCTAAAATGCGGAAAGTAAAAAAGCGGACTGGGTTTTTGTGTCAGCAGCCTTCGCTTATACTACTCTCCCTACTTTTTCCACTCACCCGAAAAGGTAATTCTGAAGAAAGGAAGAAGGAATTATAGGAAAAAGGGAAGAAAGGTGGGTGTGGGTCTGGGACGACACCCTCCAACATTGAGGAAAAAGAGACAACAGGACGACCTATAACCAAACCGGGTTATTTCAACCGGGAATGAAACCAAAAAAGGTTGAATGAAACTGCCTCAAATTCGTATATTTTTCCTTTTCTTCCTCTCGCGCAATATATATGTAAAAAGTACCGGTAGAAAATGGGGATAGAAATAAGGAGGAGGGGAATGAGGGGGATTGCATGGAGTAGATATATTTTTTATGTGGGGATGAGAGGAGGGGAAAAAGGAGGACATTAGAATGGAAAGAAGGGAGTATCGTATAGTTGTATAGTTACGTCTGCAAAGTTGAAAATGAACTTTTTTTTGTCGGAGCAGCAATACTACTACTGCTACTACTGCTGCAATTGTCATTGTCACCCACACCCTTTCTGGAGAAACGGGACGGAAAATAAGGGAAAACACTTAAACGTCTCGTTAAGTACCAATTTCGGGATTTTGTTGAGGGGGGTGGGGGTTAGGGAGAGGAAGCAGAACCGAGTTGAAATTTTGGGATTCAATCAACCGAGACTAACAATTCCACTTGGAAAGCTATCCTTCTACAGGGGATACCTTCGTGTGGCTCATCCCACCCAACCACCGAGATTGATTTCCCCTCCTTTCTTCAACTTGTTCTTATCAGCGAAAATGAGTTTCTTCTTCTTCTTCTCCCCCGTTTCCTTTTTTGTAGTTGAATGCACACTTGCCGTTCATAATAACCGTGAAAACAAGCAAGTTTTTTCTCATATTTGGAGGCAACTAGTATGGAAAAAAAGCTTCCCCCCAAAAATACCCCTTGTCGTTAAACAAGAGAGAGAGAGAACTATATTTCTATAATAATAAAACCCGAGGTGGCTTGTCGTTCCAACCAACTTTTTATATCAAGTGGGCAAAAGGAATGAAGAAAGAAAAGAAGAAGAAAAAACTTTTCCCCCTACTTGGCTAAAAAATATATAGGAAATTATCTAGTGTTGAGCAAACCAGGGGAATAATGAAAAATAGTTTTTTTTCGGCAAAATGATGATGGGAAGGGAATGCTATTATTTGTCGTATAGAAGAAGAAAAAAGTGGCTGACTTTGTTGTGGAGAAAGAAAGGAGAAAAAATGAGAGAGAGAGAGAGAGAGAGGAAGAGAGAGAGAGTGAAGTGGATGATGTTCGACCAGGGATTACAAAAAAGATGGCAGATACACAAGAATATATATATATATACGCATATATATATATATATATAATATTCCTCTTCTTCTTCTTCTTTTTTTTTCTTTTTCAGCCCAACTCATAAATTCCCATAATGTTTTATTTGAGAACAAACTGGCTCCCATTGATCCTTCTTCTACTGAAGCAACAAGCAAAGAAGACAGCAATGTCAACACCTCCATCCGCCAAGTCCACTTGTGAACAAGAAGAAGGAAAAGGAGAAGAAGAAGACGGAGAAAAATAATATATTGTGCTCCTCCTGTCCTTGGACACACACCATCGTTTTATTACCAGCGTGTGTGTGGTGAAGTGGAGGAGTGGGTTTTGCTTCGGTGGTTGGGAAAACAGTATTATTTCCTCCTTTGAACGCCACCACCACCGAACCGAGAGAGTGGTGACGATGAAGTTGCCAATAATCTTTCTCTCAACAAAAAAAAAAATAAAAAATTTTTATGCTGGGGACGACGACGAGACGAGTAGTAGTAGTGCATAGATAGAGCACCTTCAAAACACTCTCTCTGGTTTCTCCATATGTCTCCATTTGAGCTGGAGACAAGTGAGGACAGAGGAGGACAGAGGAGCTCCGCAGCTAATCGGATTGCTGGAGAGGAGGAAAGGAAGCCGAATATTTTGAAAAGGAAAATGGGGAAAAAAATATAAAAAAAAAATCCCCAAAACCTCAGATAAAAAAGCTGAGCTTTGGCACAAATAAACCAAACCACACACACAAGTGCTCCCACTCACACTCTCACGGCTCAGCTCTCTATTCACCTAAAAAAAGAAAGAGTGTATTTTTCAAAATCACTTTTTCTACCCTTTTTTTATATATCTCTCTCTATTTTTATCACATATTTTAGGCGGAACGATGGAATATGTAGGAAAGAGGTGGGGGGAGGGGGAGAGAATCTTATATTTTTGGAATGTGGTGGACACCCTCCAGATATTTTTTTGATAAAAAATGGATTAGTAAAGCTCACCTGGAAAACTAATTTTAATATCCAAAAGAAAAGGACTCTTGCTGGCCACCCCATCTCGTCACAGTTATAACATATCTTTCCTCCATTTTCCATCCCCCTCAAATCCCTCCAAGTAGTTATGTTATAGCCACACACTTGCTTGGTTTTGGTTACTTAAGTAGGCAACATCTTTTTTTAACATTTTCCCCCTGCCTACTTTCTTTTCCCATCCAAAAATCCCAACTTTTGTGCGTCATCCAAAGAAAATACTCTAGACACCTCTCTCTTCCCCTCTCTGGTTCTATCCTCCTATCTCAGGATTTGTGTGTGCTAATCAGCCTTGCGGAAAATCAAACTTGTCGAACTGTATACTACTCTTCTACTCTCTGACTGTGAGCCAAAGGTTTTTTTCTTGCTAGAGATTGAATTGGCAATAGGTTCCATCCACAGGCTAATGTCGTTACAGAAGAGGAGCTAGCCCCAAGTCAGTATTTCTTTTCGGAAAAAAACCCTCCACCTCCTTCGTGGAACGAGAGAACGAGAGAGAAGTAGTAGTCGACGACTAATAGGGAAAAATGTGAGAAGTCCGCCGGAAGCGTGCTACATACACATTTTTCAAAACCCTTGTCATCATCATCATCACATGACTAAAAAGCAAAAAAGAGATCCACAAGAGTCCATTCCGATTCTTTTCTTGGCAAAAAAGTGTAGATAAGATTTAAGACTAGCAGAGAGAGCGGAGAAGGTGGTCTGTAGGTAGACTTCCTTAAGGATTATATATCTATATTTTTTTTCTTAGTCTGCGGCTCAGGTCAAAATCATCCAGTGTCTTAGCCAAATCTCAGATTTTTTTTTACTTTTTTCATCATAGCATGTAGGTAGGTATGTCAAGTGTGAAATCGGGAAACTAAACTTGGATCTAGGCAGTTCTTTACTTATCCAACTTATCCCAGATTTTTTTTTTCACAAGAGAGAAAAAAGAAAGGAAAGAAAAAAAGTATGTTAACAACGATTTTGTTTTTTCTGGTCCACTTGAGTTCTCTCCTTCACAGCAATCCTCATGTTACAGTTTTGACGAGATTTGGGATTTTCCCCCCCGAAAATGAAGGGAATTTAAGTGAGGCTTGTATCCACTTCATTAAGAGGAGAGAGAGAGAGAAAGAGCTGGAGTGAGATGATTTTCGGAGAGAGAGTTGCAGTTGGAGAGGATCTCACTCACTCACTCACTCTGGATGTAAATGCCCAAAAAAAACTAACGCTAAGTATATATATATGGGGGATATACGTGTGCATAAAAGGGATTTCCATTTTGATCCAGTATTGTATTCATAGGCTCGGCTTAGCATTCATTTGATTGCAGTAATGCAGACACAAATGGGAGGCATTACACTCAACTCGATTTCCACTTGGATTTCCAACACCACCACCTCCACCTCCACTCTTACTTCTTCTCTGCACATACAGGAATATCCCGGCTTGTCCGGGAAGCTCGAAGCTCGCTGGAAGCTCTCACTGGTTTTTTTTTTGCAAATATAACTCTGGAGGAGGAAAAGGGGACAAGGCAAGAAAGAAGGCTCGCATCAGATGATGATTTTCATCAAACTGATCCTTCTTCTTCTTCTTCCTCCTACCTTTTCTATCTTCAGAGGAATATACTACTACTTATACATATTCGTATAAAATAATATTTTTCGGCTTGTAGGTCCATGTCCGTAGCCGCCGCCGTGATCATTTTTACACAGAGAAATGGCAGCAAGCAAAAGAGAGAGTGAGAGAGAGAGAGAGAGGTTTTCAGCCGTTCGCGTTCTCCGTGTGTGCGTTTTAGACTCAACTCTCATTTCACGGATTCTTGCCTCGCCGAACATGTGTCTTTTTGCTCATTTTCCTTGAGAATTCCCCCTCTGGAAGCAGTTTGTTATTTTGGATGGACCGAGTTGGAGTTCCAAGTTGGCATTTCCATGCGGGTGGATCTGGATCCAAAAAAAATATACGGACTAAACTAAATGGAGAGCTGGCTGCATTCAGAAGAGCCAGTACCAGAGCCTTGGCGGTCGTGAGTTAGTTTTCCAGAGTGGGAATGAGAAGAGAGAGAGAGAGAGTAAATTAGTGTGGTTTTATCGAGTGGTGGTTTCCCATGTAAATAATATCCTGGATATCCTCCTGGATCGTATACGTATATTATATTGTGCAATTCTCCATCCCGGAAACCGACTCCCTCGCAAGTTCCACTCGAAAAGAGACCTGTGTATAATTTTAATGTGGCCCCCACGCATACACATACACACGGAAACGTCCTTCCCCCCTTTTCACGCTTTTACAAATAATAATAGTAATAATAATAATAATATGTAACAAAAGGAAAATTCATATAATAATCGGCTCGCTCATGTTTTGCTCGGGTTTTTGGGTTGAAAAGCGGAAAGCTGAAATAACGTCAGCAGCAGGAGCAGCAGCAGCAATCCCCTTCGCCCGGCTTCTTCTTCTTGGTCGTCATCGTCCTCCGTCTTCCAGATGGTCCCTGCCACTGGCATGTCATGGCAGCTTCTTTCAATTCCCAAAACACCGCTCAAACGTTGCTGCTGCTCCTCCTTCGTTTATCAGCAGTTCATTGAATGACGCGACGGAGGGGAGGGTGGTGGCGGGGGAATAATATGGAGGAAAAAGGAAGTATTACATATACAAATAATATATTTATATTATGGCAGGGAGTAGTACACCATATGACCAGGTTAGTTTACATGGGAATATGGCAGAGTAGTTTTTTTGTTGGTAATAAAATCAGGTTTCTATAGCAGCCTTTCTTTTTTGTCAAAGTAAAATAGCTGTATGAACAGGAACAGCAAAGCGTCAGAAACATGACCCACATTTTTCGCCCCACATCATCTCATAAATAAATGCGCCCAAGTTTACAATTTCAGAGTTGAGGCGTGATGTGAAATGGTGGAGGAGCTTGAGTTTTTTCTAGTTGACTCCAAAATCACCAGAGTATTAGAGCAGTTTGTTAGAGGTCCACAACACTCCACTGAAGTGATTACAGTTTACGGGCCGGATGTTTATGATTATGATGAATTTCCGTATTCTTCATTTTTTTCTGAAAATGTGAAATCAACCTGCCTTCCCCCAAAAACGTCGTATGTTCCTATGTGGCTGTGGCGGATGGCTATGGATGGAGCGGAGCCTTTCATTGAAAATTAATAATAATAATCCTCCCATTTTACCCAAGTGGCAAAAAATGTGACATGGATCGAAACTGTTATTCGTCCATTCAACCAGCTTCTCGATTCAAACTGGATGAGCACTAGGTGAGCTGGATGTAATTTAGAAAAAAAATAAAATGCCACCGTGTGTCTCGCACCACCTCGCTCATCCTCCCTTTTCTCCTCTCCGTCATGTGTTTACTTTCACAACAACATTTCTTAGTTTCCAGCCAGAGAGAAAAACTCGCAACGCAACCATGTGCCGTGGTTGTTAGCCAGCTCGGCTTTTTTCATCATCATCATCACATCATGGAAGGAAGGATTCACCTCGGCGAAATATTCATGAAAAGGCTTCACTGAAGAAGAAGAAGAAGAAGGAAATAAATAGAAGCGAGATCTTACACATCTCATCTTCCCCCCCCCCTCCTCCCCAAAAAAGGTAGGGTGTAAAGCAACTTTTTTTATATTCATCTCCAAATTTCATGCATCTAAAATTCTTTTTGAAGTTGGACCAAAAATGGAGGATCAAAGGGAGGAGAAGAAGAGCACCAAAAATATATAACCATTCCGACGACATCATTACTTGGATTAATATATACGAACAAGTAATATATTATACGTGTGTGTAATAATATATATATCATGTAGCAGAGTCGGACCGATTAGGATAGCAAAAAATGATGATGATGACGAAGGCAGTAGGCTATGAAACAAGCAGAGAGAGAGAGAGAGAGAGAGGGCTTGAAAAAGATAGCCTGCCTCGTTCCCCAAAACAAAATAAAAAATCCTCCTTTCTAGACACATGTTCCTCTAAATCCCATAGATTAAACACGACGGAGGAAGAAGGATTGTGCGTAAACAGAAAAAAAGAAGAACGAAACGAAGCACTCTGGAGAGAGAGCTGGCCCACAATATATATATATATGTATATGAGGGAATAATAATAATAATAATAATAGTAATAATGTTGATAAAATGTTGATATCTTACTGTCAAGGAATCTGAGTAGGCCCTCCAGTTGGAAGAATTCCGCTTCCGCTCGGAGTCTCGCTTTCTCATGAAAGTTTTCCGGTAGAATTACAGTCTGATTACGTAAGTAGTCGAGTACGTAACGGAAGAGGATTCCATCTCTGTCGATGAATATCTTCCCTTTTGAATCCCTCGGGATTGAGTCCGCACCTGTGAGAGCAAGAGAAAAAATATAAAATCGTGTCTGATAATAATAATAATAATCATCACTAAAAGCCTTTCTTCTTTAATCTTTCATAATATATTTTTCCCCACATGTGTGCGATGCGCACACACACAAAATTGATGAATCCAATAATGGAGCTGGAGTAGCATGTATATGGTTTTTTTACGTTTATGATGCAGCCGTTTCTCGCCACGGAAAATGTATTGCGCAATCTGTCAAGGGAAAAAACGAGCCATGCATATGTACATAGTATTTTATACATCATGGGTGGATGGATTGTGGAGGGAGGGAGGGAGGGAGGAGGGGAAATTTCATGATTTTGTCTTCACCACCACCACCGCTACTCCCGTTTTGCTGAGTGAAGATCATTATTCCCCATCAAAAAAAGTAAAAAGCTGGCAAATTTTTTGTTTTCTTTTCACTCAGATATTTTTTGTTTTGCTGAGGGACTTGTGATGGATGAGATGGTTTCCCGATTGAATGGATTTTTACGGTGGATGACTCTGCTCTCTGCTACTATACCAGATACAAGCTATATAGATTGGGGATGTCACTACTGGAGAGAGCAGAGAAAAAAATATATAAGGAAATAAAAAACATTTTTTGCAAACAATACAGAGATATTATATATATTTTATTTGAAGGGCTCTCGGGAAAAAGTGTTGTGCCGGCGCAGTTTTTTGTTCGAGTGGAACACAATACTTATATTTACTCTCATGAATTATTAATAGTCCTCCTCTCCTTTTTGTTTCCTCTTTTTTGTTTATTTATCGTTTTGTAATACACTTTCCCAACTACTACCTCTCCCTCCTCCTCCTCCTTCCAACCGAAGCCAGAGAGAGCCAGGAACACGAACAACACCCCCAGCCAATCCCCCCTCCCCCAAATTTTTTTATGAGGAAATATTATTGTGGTTTTCGACAGAGAGCAGAGGAACTGAGGAACACACAATCATATTAAAAATGGTTCTCAAGAGGTGCAATTTTTTAAAGTGTGTTTGCTCCGGCAACAAGAAATAAAAAAAATCGGATCAGGGTAAAAACAGGGGAAGCAAAATTTGTTGTGAAGTGGAGGTGGAGGAGGTTGAAGGATGAAGACGTGAAACATTTTCTTTCTTTTTGCAAAAAAAAAAGATAAGAGAGAGGAAATGTTGGAAATTAATGGTATATATGCAAACAAGAGGAAATTCGACTACGTGTCTTGTTTTCCACCACCCCCCCTATCCTCTCCTCCACTTTCCACCCTCTTGATCCACTACTACTCATACTCATCCTGCGAGCCCATAAATCATGAGCTGTTTTGGGAGAATGTGTTATCCGTAAATGTTGATTGATCGACGACCATCCCTTCCCTCCAAGCTAGAAAAAAGTTATATATATATCTATATATTTTTTTTTGTTGGGAGGCAAAATGTTACAAAGTGGCAGGAAAGAAGGATGAGATGGGATGTGTGTGGTTGGTTGGTTGGTTGGTTGTGTAATAATTTTCAGTGTGGAATGTGAGCAGTTGTCTTGTAGCTCGTCATCATCGAACATGCTGATTATGAGAATCGACAGGAAACTACCTACTCTCGTTCTCCATGGAGTAGATAGGACGACGAGTGGATCCACGCCGCCCGCTTTGTATGCACCAGGGGACTGAAGAGGAAGAGAGGGGAAAAAGGGAAAATTGAAAATGAAAGTTGGCTTCTATCATGCCAATGACGACCGACGGGGAGAGGGCCCCACAATGCAGGAGAGAGTGAGAGAGAGAGAGAGAAAGAGAGGCGCACAATAAATGTTTTGCACAGAATTTGCTAAAGTTGTAGTTTCACCGACAAACAAAAAAAGAGAAAGCAAGGAAAAAATCCTGTTTTGGGGGAAATGGGAATGTGCCTGTGTGCCTTGCTTGTTGGAGGTGTGTGTGTGTGTGTGTGTGGAGGAAAGGAGAGAGTCTCAGTTTTATAAATTCAGTGAAAGTTGATAATGCCAGGGTAAACAGAAAACAAGAGGGAATGGATCGGTTTGTCGCGAGGATTACGAACAAAAACAAAAATAGGACATGTAAAAAAGAGAAGAGAGAGAGAGAGAGAACTGGTGGTGGTGGTAGTGGTGGTGTGTTGGCTCTTTTTCCTTTCACAAAAAAGTCATGAATGAATTTACTCCAAAATGATATTTACACTGGGATCTTGTGTCTGGAAATGAGATAAATAAACGAGTTCCCCAGCTCTGCTGCTCCCTCCCTCCAACCAAGTTCACGAAACGGGAGGAAAGGAAGAAACCTCATCATCCCGGTTGAAAATGGGAGAGGTTTTTTTTTGGGGTTATAGGCTTTTACAAAAAGGAAAAAAAAACATTGTGAAATGTGGCGTAAATCCAGTTTCTCTTCCTTTTTCTTCTCCCTGCTTCCCTCCTCCGCCCGTCGTCGTCGTTGTGCATTGTCTTTTCTTGTCTCGAATGGTAAACCCAGCTGCTTTGAATATGCTCAGGGAAAATGGATACATACATATATAAAAAATCTGTGGGAATTTCCCTCCTCCTCCACCTCCTCCCTAGATAAAATGCAAATGGACCAGAGCCGACGACTAGGTTTCGCAGAGGAGGATAATATGTCACCCGGTATTCGAGGTAATCGCCTTGTACGCGCCATTCTCGGTGAAATCGAGGCTGACGATGAGAGAAATTCCCTTCATTACTTGCAGAAAAAAAAGGATTCTCACAAGGAGAAAAAAAAGATGGATACATTTTCGTGAAATGAAAAATTGGCAGAGGAAAAAGTGACACGAAAAAAAATATATATTTTTTTTTCCTCCACAACCAAATTTTCATATATGCTTTCGCTTGCCACCACCACCCTCCCGTATTTCCAGTGATGAAAGTCTCCAGACGACGGCGACGAGTAAGACTGGGTAAGCGTAGGCAACAAGGTGGAGAGAAGCGAGGAAAGAAGGTACCAGTTGCTCATTTTCTCTTTTTTCCTTTTTTCTTGCCATTTTTTCCTGCAAAATGCACTGGGAAAAGACAACCACGTACACTTTTTTCTCCCCTTATTACACAACTCCAACTCCTCCACCGTGTGCCTGGGTTGTCAGGGTTTTGGCCTATGCGACTACTATTCCATATATATCCCGATGGAATACCAAGAGGGGAAAAAAAGAAACCCTACCTGAAGTAGAACTAGAAGAAGAAGGAGACGAAGGAGTAGAAAAAAAAACAGAAACTCGCTAACATATTTTTTTGCTTCTTCTTCTTCTTCTCCCATTGCGTGCTAACGTGTGTCAAGTGTGTCACCGAATGAAACATTCCAAGATGAAGTTGGCTGACGGACACATTTATTATCAGGTTGGGTAAAATAAGTATATAGGTATATGTATCTGTATAGTGACGACGGAGGAGCAGAAAGTGTAAAGCAAAGAAGTGTATGTAACCTATTCCAAGGTGGGTTTTTTCCTCTCTCCGCCACCACCACCGCCGGAATAAAACATGAATGTGCTTTTTCATCATATCATTCCACTCAATTTTCTAGCTTCCAACAGAGATCCTCTTGCTCCTCTCCTGCTACCTACTCCGTTTTGCTATCAGTGAATTCTCAGCCCATTGCATTTCCATTTTTCAATATGTAAGTCAAAGTCATAAATAAAAGGAGGGGGAGACGAGAGAGAGAGAGAGAGAGAGAGAGAGAGATGATTGAGTTTTGGGATTCTCTCCCTACTTCCCAATTTCTTCTTCATCTCCTCTCCTCTCGTCGTCGTCGTCGTGACTCTTTTTGAATATTATGATGATGATGATGACATACCGTGTGCAAACATCTCCGCAAGTCGGCCCGGCTCTCGCTTCACGGTTCCAATGGTAGTGGCGTAGAAGACGCCGCCAACGTTGAACTCGACAACCTGGTCGCTATCCATAATAATAATGTTTCAGCAATAGTTGCGCTATTTTTGTCGTCGTCGTCTTTGCGTCGTACTGCTGCTGCGGTGAGATGAGGATGATGATGAGGATGATGATGATGATGAGAGAGGTGCAATCAGCTTCTGCTCTGTTTCCCCGATCCAAACACTCACTTTGGTTGACCTGGAAAAAGAGACAGAAAGAGAGAGTCAGAGAGAGAGAGGCAGGTTTGGCTAAATGAGTGAGAGACCTTTTGCGCGAGAGATTTGCATCAAGTCAGAAGAGAGACGATGAAAAGCCGAAGGGGAAGACCCGAGTCCGCCAAAAGGGCAAAAGGAAAGGGGACCTGGTTTTGCAAGGTGAGTCTACTACTGTGTGACGGGAAGCTGATGCCCATTATTATTCTTGTGACAACCGAAAAAAGAAAAGCGATGTAGAAAGAAGGGGAAAAATATATAATGTGTGATGAATGGGGAATGGTTGGAGGCGATCATTTTGGGAACCCAGTAGAGAAGAGAGAGAGAGAGACTCACTCACTTCACTCACGTACGAGTGGATTAGATTCCAGAGTATTTTTTTTCGCTAACCAGCGTCGGCCCTATACCTTTCGCTGGTTTCCTCCTCTGGCATTCTTTTAATGGATAAATGCAGTGGGAAAAGGGAGAAATGAAGTGGGAGAGAGAAAGAGCTATGCTAGATGTGTGTATAGATATTTATTTCTCGTGTGTGTGGCCGAGGGATATTATACAATCCTTGTTCGACTACACTGGTTCCATGCTAGAAGCCCACTTGACTCTAAAAGAAGAAGAAGAAGAAGAGAGAGTTGTGTGTAGTAGTGCATAGTCATTCCGATGCACATAAAATGGGCCCGTCATGTCATTCTGCGAAAAACCTCAACTATTTTCCGTATCCCGTCCCAAGCCTTTTCTCTTTCTTCAGCTATTTCCCATTGTCGTTCTGAGAGAGAGAGAAAGAGAGAGAAGACATAGAAGAGAGAAAAAAACGGGCAAGATAAGAAAGTCGGATTTTTTTTCTCCTTCTCCTCCTTCTTCTTTTCTCAACAGGATAAAAAAGTGTGCGCAAGTAGTGGCGGTGGTGTTCGTCGTCGTGGTGGTGGTGGTGGTGATGGAAGAGAATGGAAATGGCATTCATTATTGATAGATTTCCACTTTCAACACTGCCACCACCACCACCACCTCCACCACACAAGAAGCGTAAAGTGTTTTGTAAAAGTGTACCTATTCCCTTTTGTGAATCGGGTGAATTACACCACGACGACGACGACGACAAGTCCAACCTGCAAAACAATGCCTCCATTGTCCTATATTTCTGAAAAGGTGTTGTGTGATGAAGAAGTGAACCCACCTCATCCATGGTTTCTGGGAAAGGTATGTGGAACGTGGAACGAATTTTTTTTAGCGCTTTTGTCCCTTTCTTTTCTGACTTTGAAGAACCCGATGCGATGATGATGACAATCAGCGTGTACACATCTTAATATTTAAAAATTCAGGTAACCAACTCATCATCATCAACCTTGTCCACCTCTGACCATGCATAAACGTTATTTTGGAGAAAAATCCATTTTTTTTCCTATCCACAAACAAGCATCCAGTCATGATCCATCCACCGGGAGGGGAACTGACGGGGAACGGAAATGAGTTTTTGGCTTTGGCTCCAAAAAAAGCGCACATATTTACATTTTTTTCTCAACCATCTCCTTCTTCCCTTCATGTTTTTCATGGTTAACTAGGCTGAAAAGTGGAATCTCTCCAAAAGAACAACTTTTTTGTCTGCACACTCACCCAGAAAACATTTATTATCTTGCAATTATTCTGCCCTATATAATCCCAGCTTCTTGTTGCACTCTATCTCTCTCTCTCTCTCGTGTAGCTGCCACTTCACCATGCAATTGTCTAATTGAGCTAGGACCAGACCAACTGGTGGAGTTGGAGTAGTACCCAGAAGAAAACGGCGAAAAAAATACAGTCGACTCCATTTCACCCTCCCCCTCCCCTTTTTTCATCTTCATCTACATCCAACTCCACCACTGTGCTCCACTCTCTTGTCTCCAATTTACTAAATCCCACCACCGCCATTACCCACGGAGAAACAACAACAACAACAACAACAACAAGAGAGAAGAGAAAGAAAATAAAAGCGAGTTTCCGAGATTTTTTTTTTCATTCCGATGCCCGTTTTTCTTTTTATCCCTGAGCGGCATTACAACTAACTATTACGCTTTTTTTTCTATAGATATATGGGCAATAATATTGTGTTTTTCACAAGAGAAGTCCTCTCCTGCCTCTGCGTGATAGCCCTTTTTTCCTCTGGCCCGGCTCTCCTTGAGTGGATTAGCGGAGGAGGGCTAATCCTCAAATGTAATACAACTTTGGGGAACAACAACATGCATGAAAATGTCATTTGTTTTTCGAATTGAGTCCCGTCCCCCACCGTTCGTTACCATGCCTGAGTCTCACATCAGACCAGTGGGATGGGAATGAGGGGGATGGGAAGAGGAACAGAGGGGCACAATAACTCTGAGCCGATTTCTCTCGCCCCCCCCCCTCTCTGTCCCTCAGTTGCTTTTGCCCCGGCAAGTAAATAAATTAAAGATGACAATTTTTTTTGTGTGAGTGAGTGACAACCACTATTAAGCCTCGTGTCGTGTCGGGCTGTGTGTGTGTAGGATCTCCTCTGCCTCTGGATTTGGGATTTATTCGTTCGTTGGAATGGAAATGAATGGATATGGCGGATGGAGAAGAAGAACCCCGAGAGCACAGGCTGAAGCCTCCACAGAGAGAGAAAGAAACCTCTGTGTGGAGTGGAGGGAGGTTGCAGTTTCAAAAAAAAAATATACAAGGGATCCTTTAGGCGAACGGCTCCCTCTCCTCCTTCCTCCAACTCCACCGCAACTACTAGTTATCGAGAGAACAGAGAAGTATATAAGTATAAGTGGGGAGGAGGTGGCTAGCGAACTTGGTCCAAAATGTGTGTATTATTATTGACGGTGGTGGTGGTTCGGGATGGGAGGGGGGCAGTAGTAGCAGCAGCAGATACATGAAGCACAAAAAGACTATACTGCTCCTGCTGTTGCTGCTCTGTTTTACTGTTTTCTGCTGTTCCTCCACATAAATTAGGTGAGTCAGCAGGTACGTGGTGGGCAAAGGAGCGTGGCGGGCATATAATGCCATTATTCTCGTCGTGGAGTGATTGCCTCCCTGCATACAAAAACTGGAATTATGCATTCTCCCCCTGAAACTCTGCGAGGGAAAATGGACCAGTGTTGCAAAAATGTCTGACAACATTTTCCCGCAACAACAGCAGAATAGCATATATTATATATATATACACGTATACGTATAATATGCTGGCAGCCCGGCCAGCAGTTTTCGTTTTTTGTTGTTGTTGAGACTGGAATGTTGCGTTGTTGTTGCTCTGCTGTCTAGGGAGAAAAATGTGAGAGGGGATTCCAACACAATATATGTACGTGTATATATATACCTATTATATATTATGCAACCGCTCATTCATGCAACGACCAAGATTGCCATCATACCAGCTCGTTACCATAATCATTACGGAAGGAGCAGATTTCAAGTAGTCGTGCTTTTTGTGAAGCTAATGAACAGCAGCAATATAGCCTATATATCCGTAGTCGGTCGGTAGGTAGGTACATCGTCATCGTGCTGCTGCCATGCCATATTTATTGTGTACCAGTTGGCACTTACTCCTGCTAATCCCATATTGTTCCCCAAAATGGAGGAATGAATCTCCACGGCTTGTGCTTGTATCATGACACGGCGGCGGCGGCGGCAGTTGACACTCTCCGGGAAAGTTTTCACCTGTGACTTGGCTCCGCCACTAATTGCCCCGTCCCGCGTCCCTCGAGAGAGAGAGAGAGAGATCGGGTGAGATTTAGGAAAACAAAGGAGAGAGGGATCACCTACATATAAACCATCATGGTAGACAAAACGGCGGCGGGCGTCGTCCGTGTCCGCTCCATACAACTTTCTCAATTCAATCGTGGTGGAGCAGCAACATTTTGGAAAGTCTGACTGACAGCGGAATAATATATGAGGGTAGCCTCCTCGGTCATGTCCTACAATAAACACACAGCATTTTCCATTTTACGTCGTATTAGAGAGAGAGAGAGAGAGGGAGAGAGGTTAGTGGGAGGGGGACAGAGAGGGAGTGATTGACATCGGTTTACATCCATCCCGTCGTCGTCGTCGTCGTCGTCGTCCGTTCTGGTGTAGTGGCTCTGACTCCGCATTAAAACAAGCATTGAGAACGGGAGAGTGAGACAGTGGAAATGTGTGGAATTAATCCTTTTTTGTGTTCAGGGTAGATTTCTTTTTTGAAAGGGATCCACTACCACTGTGTTTTCCTTTCACTGTTCGGATTTATTTTTTTCGTGGGTGAGTGAGTGACTAGTCGGTTTACAATATTGAGTTGGAAGCGAGAGAAGAGAAGAGAAAAAACAAAAAAAAAACTTTTTTTTCTCCCTCTCTCTCTTCTTCTTTCTTTTTTCCTTCTCATCCCCTTTTTTTCATGTTCGACATGACTCGATCAGCCAAAAGAAGAAGGACAGCTGGACAACTAGCAATTCCAATTTGTCGGCTCGAAAAACCCTCTCTCTCATCTTGTCTGAAAGGGAAAACGTGGCTTGTCCGTCGTTTTGTCGTCCGCGTCGACATTAAAATCAATAAAAGAGGAAGACCTAAACACCACAACCACCTCCCGTCCCCTCCGTCTCTCCCTCTTTCCCTCCAACTCTTTATGTCTATAATGGAAATGGAGGAGAAGGGAACGTAGTTTAGTGAGTCGGGGCTCACAATGGAAATCCGAAACTGGCCCTACGTATTACTATCATTATTATTAGTATTATTATTATTTTAGTTTTATTTCCCCGTCATGCGGTCATGCCCGTCCGCCGCGCCGTTGCCGTTGCGATGCGATGACAGTAGTAGAATGAGAATTAATCCAAGGAGGAAAATGAGAAGGGCCATTTTTCCCAAAATGGATATATCACCATCATCAAGAAATTAATAGAGCTGGAGTGTTTTTCCAAATGGAGAGAGCCGCTCGGAAAATGGTGATAGCCTTGATGATGATGACGATGTTGGGCTGCTGCTATAGGTAGCAAAATGGGAGTGGAGTGCAGCAGCTCTTGTTATAAATATAATGAAAAAAGAGGAGAAAGTGGTGGTGTCTTCTTTGACTCCAACACCACTACCACCACCACCATCAGCACCACCGACACCGACAGCCAACTCTACTACAACCAGTTGTGTATGTTCACTTTGGTATAAAAAAAAGTAAAATAAAACTTCTCAAGTTGCTTCCCCACTTTTCGCCCATTGTGTAGAGGAAAACAGATAAATGGTTGTCTGAGCGAGCGAGAGAGAGAGAGAGAGAAAGAGAGAGAAAATTTAATGTGTTATTGTGAGAGCGGCAGAGAGATCCTCTCACTTCTCGCTAGTCATTATCATCATCATTATTATTCCCACTCACTTTCTCTCCACTTTCCCTCCCGTGTGCTCCTACTATCCTGGCTGCTGCTGCCCCAGCTTCCCAGTTAATTCCTGTCAAAAAATTTCCCTTTCGCTCCATATGCAACTACTACTACTACTACTGCTCCCAGTCAGTTATCCCCCATTTGCCTTAATCGCATATTATTGTTGTTTCCTGGAAGAAGGAGAGAGAGAGAGAGAGAGATGAGAGGAAAAGAGTAGAAAAGTACAAACTGGAGAAAGCAGCAGCAAGCTTCTCTCTGGAATCCAGCGGACATTCTCTCAGCTTCAGAGATACGAAATGGAAAATACCCTGAGAAAAGAAGAAGAAGGCTAAGAAGATGATGATGTTGAGCATGATGATGATGATGATGATGAGGATGATGAGAGAGTTTTAAGTCGGCAACAAGATCGATCTCGCTTTCAACAGACAACATCATCTCCATATCAATAAACTGCTCTACACAGCTTTTCTTCGTCGACTACCCTTCCCTTCTTCTTCTTCCTTTGTCCGCCTCAACCAACCGGGCTCTTGGGGAAATCAACTTTTTTCCCCTCCTCTATTGTTTCCAACATAAGACGAGCAACCGTCTATACATACACAGCAGTAGTGGTGGTGGTCCACCGTGTTTTTTATTTGCCTCCAAAACTTGCTCTCATCTTTCAACTTTTTCCGTAGCTCGCTCCCCTGTAATTCCCACGGAATTTGTTATCTCTCCTCCTCCCCCTCTCCTCCCGCTTATAGTCTCCCCCCGTTTCGTTAGTTCCCTTCTTGCGAAAAAGTGTGGAGGAGAGAGAGTAGGTAGGTAGGTAGGTAGGTAGGCTGCTCTTTTTATGCTGCCTTCTCGGCCTGGTGGGGAGAGAGAGAGGAATTAGAGAGAGCCAGCAACTAAAGAAGATCACCATCAAACTCTTAAGAAACAGAGAGGCCGTGTCTTTAAGAGTTGTTAAAACCTTGCAAGACAAATATATCATATAAACTATGTATTTTTAGGGTCAGGCAGGCAAAAAGGCATCTCCGTACCGTGGCGGTGGCAGATAGAGGAGGGAGGGAAAAGAAAAGTGGTGCCGGAAAGGAAAAAGTTTTGGGCCCATGTCTTCTCGTCTTCTTCTCCGCCTTTTTTATTCTCCCTTGTCCCAACTTAAAATTAACAGATCGACCTTGAGCGTGATCAGCTGGCTGGGTTGCTGGTGTTGGTTGTGCGATGAGTCTTTCGCCGTCGTAAATCCTAAAGAATGAACTGCTCTGCTGGAAGAAGAATGACAGGATAGCTTTCTTTTCCTCTCCCCCGTCTCCTCTCTCTGCCAGAGCTTAAAAAAGAAACATTTTCTGAAGGAAAAAAAGTTGCCTGTCCCCTGAATTCTCTCGGAGTGAACATGAAAAACGGGGTTTTTTGATCCTGTTTCTCTGAAGCACCCTGAAAGGTTTCCTTTTGTGGAGTTACACAGGCCTTGATTGCGAGACCAGGAACAAAAGGAGTAGGTCCACCTCCAGCTTTCTCTCTCTCCCAACACGCTTTTTATCACTCGGGGAAAAAGTTGAGAGCGGCGGGCAAACAGGGGCGGCCGGGAAACGAGGAGCGAGGAGGAAATGTGTGGAGGAAGTGGGAACGAAATGAAAAGGACTCGGGCTTTCAAAAACAACCTCATCGCCGTCATCATCGTCATCATCATCATCATCATCATGCTTCTCCAAGATAAAGAGCATAAAATAATTGAAAGTCTGTTGTTTTTACGACAGCAGCGGATTTTATGGAGGGACGGGAAAAGGACGTCGGGGAAAGGCCCGGACTACTCGGGACTACTAGTCCTTCCAAAAGATTATATAATTTCATCGTCGTCGTCGTGTCTCGAGATGGTGGCTATTTATAAAGACGAGAGTCTTTCAAATTCGGGGGACTGGGGCGACCAGATACGTTTCTCCACCCAGAAACAGGAGAGACGACGACGATAGATCTTTTTTGTAAGCTCTGCTTAATTATAAATCCTTCTTTTTTTGTTTTTAATCCCCTTTTTGTCTCCATTTCTCACTAATGCTAACTGTTTTCTCAACGAGATACTATTCTACCGCTGGGTTGCCAAGGCTACAAAATGAAAATGTAAATTGTAAGAAAAAACTACAAAATAAAAAAGAGTTTTTGAAACGTTTAGACTTCAGACAAGTAGTTCATCCACACAAAAAACAGTTACTTTTAGATCTTTGGTTACTGGAATGCCAGTTGAGACTTTCCGGTGTGGATCCAGTAAAGTCCAGGATGGTCTTCCTCATGATGGGGTTGTTGGGGTGGTGTCAACCCCAATGAGGAACTAGTAGTAGTTTTATATGTATTTTTCGTTTGAAGCCTTCTCCGATTCCGACCCCTCATCCACGTTTCAGGATAACAAAGAGAAATTCGAAACCTGTGTGACTTGACTTGAATGACTACATTCCACTACTATACACCTATCAACCTTCCGCTTTTTTTTGGATTTTACACTATTCTTTTTTCCATTTTTTTCCAGTTTAATATAAATTCCCTCATCATCATCACGCGACGCTACCAACCAAACCGATGAGCCATCATACTTATATAACGGTTTTGGCTTTTGATCCTACTCTAAAATAAAGTACCTACGTTATGCAGAACGCCCCACTCTCTCTCTCTCTCTTTGGAGGAAACCTTACGACATGCATCCACCTCCACATTGCCCCTTAATAAAAACAGATAGGGATCGGGCTGACATGGGCATATTATATTTTTTTCTCTCTCTCTCTCGCAAAATGTAAGGCTACCCCTTGTCTTGTCGATTACTGTAATAAATGTGTCACCGTCACTCACTTCCACTTGAAGTGATCCAATCTCTATACACACTACGACGACGACGAGGACGACGACGACGACGAGGAGCCATATAATATGTATACAATTTGAATTGAATCCTATTCAAAATTGGATTTTCTTCTTTCCCGGACGACCCCCAATCTCCCTCCTCCTCCTCTCCTCTCCTCTAGTGGCCCATGCCAAAGATGGAGATAGGTCATATACAGTAGTAGTAGTACTCAACGGAGGAACGAGGAACCCCATCCATCCAACTTCCAACACACCCAAGGAGGTCTCCTTCAATCCTCCTCTCATTTTGCAGCTAAAGCCGGCAATTTAAAAGTAGGCTCCACAAAAGTGAAGTGCCAGGAAAGAGCTCATGATGCCGGAGGAATGTCTCATGAAAAATGAAAATAGGAGCATAGGACATGACACTGTCGTCAAGTAGGAAACGTCCGCGACGTCGGTTCGGTCGGTAGTTGTAGTACCTTTGCAAAGTAGAAGAAAAAGAAAGGGCAGGCTTCACCGATCATATTTGAAAGGATGGCTCCCTCTTTAGCCCCTCTCTCTCTCTGTAATTTACGCCTGAGCGTCACTTAACTTATCAAAGATTCATGACAGATGAGCACGACTACTGGCTGTGTTCATGTGTGTGGATCTCACTCAGGAAAAAACGGGAGCGACGGTGAGCATATTTTTAAAAACATCTTCCTGAGTTTTCTTTCCATCCAACACTAACACTTCTCTCTCTTCCTTCCTAAACTACAAACTGGGAAAGATGCAAGGGAATTTCTTACAAGATTTATATATATATACATATTTTTTTTTGAATGAGGAGCTACTTTTTATTTAAAGAGGAATTTCTGAGTCCGCATTTTTATTTTTATTATTTTATATATACCTATATATAAGTATTTTATATTATTTTGAGAGCACCACTTCACCTGTACCGAAGGAAACATAATATTATATGGAGGGTCACAATAATAAAAACGTGGGATTCCTGACAGAGACGAAGTATAAGCTGGAATGACACTTGACATGACAGTCATATTATGCGAGCATGCAAGAAGAACCCGGGCGACGGACGGAGTAGTAATAGCAATAGTAGAGCAGTAATAATAGTAGTAGTAGTAGTAGTAGATAGTTTAGATAAAAGTAGTTGGGAAATTTATTCTGCCCAAGGTGCACTCTACTACCGCCACACTGCCATTTGTCGTATTTTATGGAGGATCCATTCCCCTTGATCGACTCTGCAATGCCAACATCATTCCTCCTCTCTTTCTCTCTCTCTCTCTCCCGACCGACTAGTTATACGAGAGGGGAAACGTCATTTGGACAGGAAATGTTCTCAACTTCCCCGTAATTAACTTGGGCTTTACGAGCCGAAATTGCAATTGTATCACTCCCAACTTCCCCCTCCCTCCCTCCCTCCCCATCCTCCACTCCACTTGAACCAAATTTCCCTGAATTGTTATCCAATTTCCCTCCTGCGTCCCCTCCTCATCCCGTATGCATATATGGTCCGGGTTTTTTGAGGGAAAAAAGAAGAACCACGACGGACCAACAAAACTACTCACATCAGCAGCAGCTCGCTCACTCGCTCGCTCCCAACTTGCCCAACTAAGTATATCGCTCTGCTCTGCTCTGGCTTGGCTTGGCTTGGCTTACGTGCTATTCCATTGCAATTTGCATTGTGGATTGTGGGAACGACCCTCTTTAATGCTCTACTCTGGTCGAAATTTATCGCTGATTTTTGGGGAAAAGACATTACATTAGAGAGAGAGAGGGAGAGAGAGACGGGGGGAGAGCCGGAGAGATCGATTCGGATAGATGGATACTATATATAATATACACTTTTCAGCAAACATGGAGCAGGAGAAAAACAACAGAGCTTTTTCCCATTCTTTATGGATGGTCATAAAATATACATTGAAAAATTTACAGCCCGTCCTCAGCCCCGCGCCTCACATTATGTGCTCCACTTTCATAGACTCATACACACACACAGTCAGTCAAACCAACAGAGAGAGAGAGAGAGAGAAGCAGACATTTGAAAAAAAAAATATATCCTCCTCCTTTCTCCTTCGTCTTCCGCTCGTTTTTGTACCGTTATTATATTATATGTATCTCTGCTCATTTCCATAAAGCGATCGGAAACATGCTCGTAATAAAAAATGGAATGCTTCACTTTATTTACGTGTGTACGGAACCTCTACTCCTCCACGATTCAAAACTGCATTAAATAACATTAGAGGGGGAAAATGGGAAGTTGGGCTGTTAAAGTCGCGAGGTAGAGGAGGTAAAGGAGGTAAAGGAAGAGGAGAAGGAAAAAAAATATTTGGGTCCAGAATGAAATAAACGAGGGATAAAATTGAGCATTTTGAACAAAATTATGTTGTTCTATGTTTTGGATGGGATACGATACGAGAGAGTAAAATAAAGCGAGCAGAGTTTGGAAAAGCAAAAAAATAACGCTTTACATAGATATTTTAAATGGGAGGGTATCCTGGAGGAAACTATGGAGTCACCGTCGTCAACTACTTTATTATTACTCCTGTCACACGTTGCCCCGAGAAAACAAGAATAACGTCTCTAAGACGTCGTCGAGGAGAGTCATAATGTACAAAAAATCGTGTCACTTGCAATCGGCACAGAGCGCGGCGGAACTGCACATCATTAGTTAGCGCCCATTTTCCCAATAATATAATATTATTATTCCCTTAAACCCCCTCCATTGGAGTGGAGTGAAGTGGAGGGAGCGTCTGTTACAAAAACTGACAAGGATTGTACCTGAGGTGCCCGATGTGTTCAGCAATACGAAAATGCTTTTCCAACGTAAAAACTAACGCTGAACACACTGGAACATTCAATTTTCCGTAAAACAAACATTCCAGGCTGGAACTTCCAATTTTTGGAACACGTTTTAGTCCTGGAACTTTTGCAATCAGTATATTCCCAGCCCCTGCCCAGCAGTAGTTGTTGTTGTTGATTAGAAACACTGCAAAACGGTTGTTGGTGTAGTTTGTATCAGGTAGTAAACAAACATAGGGAAGTGGAAATTTTTTAAAACCGCGGGAGTTTCAAATCCGCTGGAGGCTACAATAAGCTGAAGGTTGCCGCAGCTCTCATGGCTTATCACATGGTGATGCATTGATTGCAGCAGTCCCAGGACTGAAACGTGTTCCAAAAATTGGAAGTTCCAGCCTGGAATGTTTGTTTTACAAAAAATTGAAAGTTCCAGTGTGTTCAGCGTCAATTTTTACGTTAGAAAAGCATTTTCGTATTGCTGAACATTCAGGGCACCTCAGGTACAATCCTTGT
>JAANSN010000632.1:0-50925 GCA_036850665.1 Dicranocentrus wangi
GTAACGTGCTCGAAAGTAATTTTTTTTCTCCTTTTTTGAAAAGTGATGATGCTACGACGGTGGCTCTTATTTACCTGTGAACTCTTCAAGGATTATTCCCTTGGTTTAGTTTTAGATCCTACACAACTGTCCTGCATTTTCCTCCTAGTCATTTAATGCAGGCGAAGAAGAAGACGAGGAGGGTTCATGTGGGATCGTAGATAGAATATAGCACCAACGACCACGGTACGGTTCTACTTTATATTACCCATCATCATCATCCTCATCATCATTCACTTGATTCACTATTGCACTTTTGTGCTATCATCGTACTCTCTTCTGAGTGATTGCTTTCATCCGGCTAACTAACTAAATACCTTTTTATGGCGAATAATACCTCCTCTTTGTTAATTCATTCCCTGAGAATAATGTTTTTCGTATTGAGTCTCAACTGAAAAGTACGGTGAACGAATGTGTATAGTAGTTGGATGTTGTGTATATATTTGCGTGATGCATCATTGATAGGTTGACTGTGAGAAAAAACGTGTTTGACTAACTATGCAAAATAATATAATATTAGTAGTGAGTGATACTGCAGACACGTCAAGTACTGGTAGTGTGGCAGTAGTATAGTCACATTTAAAGCTGGTATTTTAGTTTGCATTGTTGAACCCTGTGTGGTGGTAAAAGGTGAGCGAGGAGTGCACTTAAGTAAGCGGTCGAGTATAGCAATAATAATTTGACACTTTTTCAAATGGGAAAAATGACAAAAATTAGATTTGCCATCGTTAATATATATACTTGATTACTGCCAACCATGCATATATGTCCTCAGGTTAATTTGAGTCGGACAATGTACCCCTTTTGAAAACGAGTGATCAGTCTGCTTGTGGCGATTATCGGCGGTGGATGTTCAAGTGACGCGTGTAATAAATGTGGCAGTGCTGCTGGTATAGTATAGTAGTGACGTGACGTGCGAGGTTTCCATTTATAATGAGATCCGTTATGTCAAGCGCAGAAAAAACTTATTAGAATCGGCATATCATTGTGGTTATCTGCTTGCGGTTGTTTGTTGAACATCATATACAGTGACTACTTTTTTCCCCCTCTGTGCATCAACGTGTCGGTCGAGGCTAAATGAGAGGTGACGAAAGTCGCATGTTTTGCGGAGGCGTTTGCGAGCTAAGGTGTTTCTAAAAAAAGGCTCCTACTTTTTTGTGAAGCATTTTCCTTGAACTCAAAAACATCAAGGAAACTTTTGCTTACTACGTCGAGGAATAAGTTCTAGAAAATTGTGAAAATATATATTTAATTTCAAGGTAGGAATAAGACTATAGAGAACTGATAATCTGGAAATTCCCAAGTTTCCTAAATGCCATCGTGACTTCTGAAGCGAAGCTATATGCGGCTCAAGAGTGGCGAGTGGCTCAAGTTTTGCCATAAAAATATTGAATGAACCGTGGTCATGTGTATTATTAGTTCCCTGAGAATTCTGTTGCAGACCGGTTTATATCTCAGGATCTAGGCTGAATTTTTAATGTACATTTTGTGCAGCTTGTAGCTTACACAACCAGCCCCAGCCTCGCTTGTACTGACTCAGATAGATAATATGTCCAAACGAGATTAGTGATTTTTGTGCAATAGTACGTATATTATATTATATGTGTTTTCCTTTGGCTCAAACCTTGTAATTAGTAGTTCAGAACTAGATTCAAAAAGCTCGAGGAAAAACCTGCCTGTGCGATAACACTATTACATTCCATTATTACAGAGTAGCACTTGAAGCACTTGCACAATTTATCAAAGAAAAAAGTTGGTAGCCCCGTGTGTATACCTACCTACACAGCAGCAGCAGCAGCAGCACAACTACCAGCAGACAGACAGAAAAGGGTGGAAAATGGTATTACATTTTTTTTAAAATGAGTTTTTTTTATATCTAAAAAATCTGGCTACTCCAAATGAAGTCTATCGAACGAAGAATAGTATAAGGAGTAAAAGGAGTCTACTCCCAATCCTGGAATGAAATCATCATTAGCGACAGAGAGACACATTACGCTACTTTTTTCCTTGTGGCAATACAAGAATGAGGTAACAGATGCAAAAGAGCCAGCCAGCCAGCAAGATTTCATTCGGCCAAAAGAATTGCTGCAAAGGTATGCACTCAATTTTATTGAGATGATGAAGAATCGTGGCTCACGGACTATCTACAAAACACGACATTCCTTTATTCCTACAGTTGTATAATACACTTTAAGGATTTGGATGGCATCACACAGCAGCTACGTGACCTTGTCACACCCAACGCATGATCAACTCTGAAAATAGGGATGGCAAAAATATAATGGCAGAAGCCATTGTCAAGAATTGTTAAGAGACTCGACGGCATTATATTCATCTGTGAAATTACAATAATAGTGACGGACGCAAATAAAATATTTGCACGTCCTGGGTCTCCCTTGAAACCTCATTCTTATAGAGAAGAATGGCTTAAACAAATTACACCGTACAGCTTCCCTTTTTTCATGCCGCGAAGTGAATACGCCAGAGAGCCATCATCATTATCAACAAATTGCTATTGATCACCAACCACTCGCACAAAACTCCCTGTGAATCAACTTGATCGTCGAATCATTCAGCAAAATCAACATGCCTATACAGCCACCATCATCATCGTCATCATATTCATTTGAACACTAATTATTCGTCGCTGTTCAAATCCTTCACGACGAGCGACGACGACATTAGTTAGTAATCATATAGTACAGGCCCCAATGATGCAACCCGGTGCACTTGATGCAATGAGCTGAATGGTTAAAATTGATTGTTCGGGAAAAAAAATCTGCTGGTATAGCTCTATAGCTAATATAATATAATCTTGGTGCTTCATGATAGCGGATTGTTGTTGTGGTGGTTAGTGGTGGTGGGCTAGCTGAATCAGAACACAACAATGAGCCTCCCATCTCATCATCACAGTTTAATAGTTTATTAGAAGGTGCAGCCCGTTGTAGTCACTCCAAGTTTACACTGCAAAAGGGAAAGAGCAGCAGCAGCAGCAGATTCAGCTTCTATGTCAAATTCGAAACAGGCCTGTTGAAGGTTTTGCATTTGCAGTTGTCTACTTTTTTGTGGCGAAGGAGATAATAAGACAATTTTTGCAATCCCCACAAGACTGTTGCATTGCAGTAGTAGAAGTAGTAGAACCACGACATGTACTCATCTTTAACCTTTTTTCATTGAAAGATTTTTTCAGCAGATTCCTTTTTTTCATTCAAAGGGAACTCGTCTTTTTTTGCTGCTCAATCTCGTGTCGTCAGTCAGGAGGAGCGAGTGATATTAAAGGAGTGTGTGGAACAAAGAGCGCCTTTTTGACTGCGTAACAACATTTCTGTGTCTGTCTGCTCAAGATTGGAGGAGGCATTACGCTATAGAGATAGAGTAGAGTATAAAATCTTCGTGTGAGTTGTACGAAAAAGTAAATCTGCAAAAACAAAACTAGAGAGAAAAAAAGGCAACGTGCAATTGAGCTAAAAGAAGCATGAGCCACGACCACGAGTAACATCCGTATTGTCTTAGAGCATACCTAATGGTATAGACAGAGAATTACTTTAAGAAAACGAGCAAAAAAAAATTCCTCTTTTTTGTGGTGATACTCTCGCGTGCACGCTCTAAAGGAGAAATTATGTATTATCCATACACCTAGGAATGTTATACATATCAAGGATATTATTTTTTATTCGTGATCTCTTGAAAGAGGTGATACTCTCAAAATCACAATAATGGTAACCACACGCCCAATGATAAGCTTGAGTGGCTTGAGCAGAAAGACTTCCTTTGACGGTCCCAGTTTAAGCAGCTCTGGTTGTTCCTCTTTCAGTTGCCCCAAAAGAGGTTCGCAACAACAACTTAGTAAATGCGATTGTGAGTGTGGAGAAGCTAATACTTTGTTTCGCCAGCAATTCTTGCATCAACAACAACAACAGCTCCTGCAACACCGTCAACAGCATCATCAGCGTAACCACCACTTGGTCCTTTTACAGCTTCAAGCTCAAAAAAATAAGAAAGTGTTGAAACAACAGCAGCAACAGCAGATTCAGCAACAGCATCATCAACAGCTACAATTACTACAGAAAAGACCCCTTTATTTCCCCCATCCTCCTCCAACATTTAGACCGACGATAAGTGATAGTAATAGTGAATCGGATCGCGAGGGATTAGAGCATTTTCACAGGCACCTGCAGCAACTTCACAGGATCACATGCGCCTCCGTGGAAAATGCCATTTACTTTGGGGGAAGCTCCGGCTCTAGTGGGAACGAGAAACCAAGCAAGGGAAAGAAGAGCTCCAAAAGCTTCTCCTTCAGGGATATCCGAGATATTGGGAAAAATAATAATAATAATAATAAAAAGAGGACCAATAATATTCCATCCCAACTGCCAGCATCGCCGATAGCGTCATCCTCCTCCTCCTCATCCCCATTATCCCCGGAACCCTCATCAAAGCAGCTCAAACGGAGAAATACGACTCGCTCCGCAAAGGACTACATTGGCGTGAGTCGCGTCAAACTACTGGCAAAGTATTGGAACAAAGGACGATCCAGTGGGAGTGGTGGTGGTGGTGGTGCGGCTGTGGATAGTGGGAATGGTAGCACAAGTCGCAGTAGTGACAGTGGTGATTCCCAGTTGAGCAATTATAGCAGCACAGCCAGTAGCGGGGTTGCAACAACAGCCACTCCAAAAAGTAATGGTTTAGCTTCATCAAATGCCAATCGTGCCATCAGCCCTCGCAGTGGTCATAAAAGATATAATGGTAATCAGCAGGCAAAGAGCGAGACGACGACGAGTGGTGGTGGTGGCGGTGGTGGCCCAGTAACGTATAAAGTAAGGTATGACATCCCAAGCAGTTGGGAATCAGAGCAGCTTTTGAGCTTTGGTTCCTCTGCCCCTGGAGCAGATCAGAGTCATCATCATCGAGATAAAGCTCATAATAATAAAAACAAAGGTGGATGTGCAACTAGTGCTAGTGTGGCTGGCGAGGAAGTGCGGAGCAGGAAAGATGTAAACTCGTCATCTCAGCATTGCTCTCATTGTGGTCGAGGCCCAGCAGACGCCGAGAGCCATGTGCACAGCCCAGTGGCATCTCCAAAACCAAACAAAACCCATCTCTTCAAGAATCTTACCTTTTCCAGACCTCAATCCCTCAAACCTAACTGTTACACTGGGGTCAATAAGCCTGAGCCGAGACATGTTCCAAAGTTTGACTTCCCATGCCAGGCAGCATTCTCCTGTGAAAATTTAGTAGCCGCTACCTCACCTCTTGGGAGGACAATGGTCCAACAGCCTAAAGGTGCTCCTACTGCACTCACAAGGAGTAAATCACAAAAGTGTCCCGAGCGTGTCCTCTCCCAGTGCAAATCCCCAAACTTAAAAGTTGCTCAAATCCTCCATTGCGAGGCTTCGACAAAGTGTTGTCCTGTTCCAAAACCTGTAAATCATGTGTTACCCATTAGCAACATTCCCCAGCCCAAAGTGCGTTTTAAGGAACAACAGCACCACCGATCGGAACAATGTTTAGTGGATAGATCTCCCGAAAAGAGGAATACTGATAAAACGTCCCTCCTCCGAAAGTGGACCACCCGGAGGAGTTCCTCCTCGTCAACTGTGACTCCTTCTCCCATCACCACCACCACCACCAAACCTCCTGCTACCACCACCATGTTACCCGACGAGCGCGAGTTCCACTCGCTCTACGACAATTGTCGTATTCCCCGACCCAAATTGAGGGGAATTGTGCCTACTCACTCTTACGGAGTTTATAGTACTCCAGGCAGCCCTGTGTCAGGCTGCTCCAGTGCTCATGGTGGTGAGAACCGACGGCGGCGTGCCAGAGACATTATGGAGTTTACTGAAATCTCACTTCAGGACGATGATAGTGAAACAAGTGGGTTTGAGTCGGAGCAGAACAATGCTGCAACAACGATTATCAAAGGTATTTTATCACATCGGTTATGGGATTGTAAAACAGCATGCATACATAATAGGGGAGCTGCAGCAGCTGCATGGGTATATCCAATCTACATAGGTAATAATAAAAATAACTTGTGCACACTGTGCAAACTGTCGCAATATTATGCAAAGCGTCAAAGGGTTTGAACTCATCATATTTCTCTCAATTACATAACTTTACTCCTGTTATCTCCCTCCTGCACATAACGCTTCTTTACACGAGGTCTAGGCTCTTCTACTATCAGTCAGTGATGATGATGATGGTGATTATGTGTTGTGAAACCTGGGATGCTTACGGTTATTGTCTCATACCACATAACAGATTTTTGTCACGATTTGCCCGATACGACGATGACGACGACGACAGTTTCTGCGAGAGTAAAGAATATTGTTGCAGAGTGCAGTAGTTGAAATGGGAGAGCTCTGATTTGAGTTTGAGAGAGTACTTTCAGCCTGGCTGTGAGACGCTCCAAAGGATATGCATATCAGACAAAAATTGACATTTCACGTAATAACAATAATGCACAGAGGTTTGAATGAGTTCATTTGTTACAACTTGAGAAGCCATCTCTCTCTCTCTCTCAATAAGCTCACCAGTGTAATCCTGATTGTATTTTGCTCACTCCACATGACAATTTTCGCTTAAAAAGTCATGATCGTAATGAAGTGACACTATATGTGTGTGCATTACCTAACACATTTTTTTTTCTTCTGAAGCTGTCTTTTCCTTGAGAAAGGATATATGATATAATGGAGGACTAACATCGTGCCAAAAAAATGTGTGTTCGATGACACAATACAAAAAATTTCTGCTCTGTCATCCCCTCTTCGCTTCACTGTGAATTTTTATTTTTTTTGTTTTGAAAGGAGCGTCTTGGAAAGCATGAAATTCCAAGTAAAAAAAGAACGCATTGGTTGGTGGTGGCCCGATTAAAGGGAAGGGAATATTTCAATGCGAAATCTTATTATTGTGACAAGGAGACAGGAGAAGAGATAGTGCATGTCGTTCTATGGTTTATTTTATTATAAGTATTATGGTGATAAACACCAAATTGGAGATGGATGGTTGGCTTTATGAGAAAAATTATTGTATTTGGTTCGTTCGTTCGCTCGCTCGTTCATATGTTATGTATTCCTTTGAAAATTGCCTAGCAGGACTTCAATTTGGTCACGATATTACAACTAATTTATCCAATTCATCGAGTAATTGGTTGGCAATAGGTAGTAACAATGCGAATATATATATATCTACCAACTTGGTAAAAATTTATGTATAAGGAATTCGACTCAATATAGTAATAATAAACAGTAGCAGCGCGATCACAATAATATCACACTGGCATAAGATAATACTGTCTTATTGACTGAGAACAGAAAGATGAGATAAACGATAACAAAAATATTTTCCTTCACGCTTTGCTCGTTATGGTATTATATTATTCTGCAGTTTTGTTTCAGCTTTTGAAACCATTTCCTTCAAAGTTGCCTATGCTTCTACGCTAATCTTGTTTAAAGAAGAAAAAAAAATTACATTGAGCTATACAAATTGAATTTTTCCTTCCTCCCTGATTTATAATGTATGCCTGGCTATAAGTAAGTATATTATTCTTGTCATTTTTCTTTTTTTTGGCTCGTCACTTTCAACTAATTTAACTCACGCTACCACCATGAAATTCGATTAATCTCGTTGGGAAAATGAAAACAGTTGTTGCGAGTTTGAGTTATGACATGGATTTATATACTGTATTATTGCTATAACCAATAATATAAAAATACTCTCGTAATCGTAATAATATTTGTTTTGTACGTGAGTTCCAGATGGAGGTTGAAAAATTACAGACAAAAAAAATAATTTAAAGTGTGTGTGGATTTTGTGGATGGATATATTGGATATTTATTTATGCTTTAGTAGAGAGAAAGTTATATATACTTATTTTGTAGCGGTCACGGTATTTAGAGCCAGAACAAGTTTAGTGATGTCATAAATCTTGTAATTCGCACGGTTTTGTACCGTGCCAGTAGACTAGTCGGTCAGTGGACTTAATTGTGTATCTACTCCTCCTGCCTGACTTACCTGTACAAACCCGTACCACACGGCGGAGTACCTTACTTCCTCTGATGCCAGACCAGTATCTCTTTCCCTATTACACTGATACTCACTCCACCTCCGCAGCAGCAGATACAGATAACGTGAAACATTCCGTTCGCGTTGATATCCAGAATTTAAAAAAAAAAAATTCTCTTTCGGCATGATTACTATGATGGGGGATTTTGACCTTGAAATTGTGAACCAAAGTGTGACCTAGAAGCTATCCTAGGTTCGAAGTCCAATATTATATTCTAATTTTGTCCATTCTATTCTAGAACAATTGCGCAAAGGTCTACTAGAAACTAAAAATGTTTGCGGTCGTGCATTTTTGGGAAGCACGTTGAACGTGGACCTTCTTATTGCAATAAAATGGGTTTGGTAATAAAACCTTGGTGGACAGCAGAGAGTTTCAAGTTTTAGTGCCATCATCATCTGTCATCATCTACACCAACATATGTCAACTGTCAACACTAAAATTATTTGACAATTTCGAAATACTTTCAATTTCACAAAGCACGACGGTCACATAAATCAATGCATTATGAACGAGTTATCTATCAATTTATGCCTTGCAAATAAATACAACGACACCAATACTATTAGGCAGAATATTAACCAATCTAATCCGTAAGGCTACTTACAGGTGGATTTGGAAATGATTTTCGACGTTGTTATACATCGCAAAAATCGCACGCATTATAACCAGATTAAGTGCTAATGTATATATATAAAAAAGGCAGAAATTTATGATTGCGCCATCAATTTTTATGGCATAAAGTGCACTGCACCAAATATAAAAAGCAGACAGACATTTTTACTACTTTGCTGGTGGTATTTAAACAAACCAAGAAGTAAGTGTACGCATAGTGTACACCCATAATATAATATACGATATGACGATTCTCTACAGACATGATTAAACTTTCATGTTGAACATTCCTTGTGCATTTGTTCCAAAACATGCAGTGCGTATAAACCCCAGGGGCACTTACTTTTTTTTTTACTAATGCTCTCACTCAGTCCCAAAAGATAAATAAAGTGAGGATATCAATGCAAGAATTAAATCACATGAAATAATAATATTAGCACTATTACGCAAAAAAGAAATATGTAGGTAGTACGACTGATTTGTAAAAGTACCCATAGTCCAACAGAGAGTGAAGGTTTTACTATATTCAAACCACATTTATTCTAACCTTGAGAAGCGCATTTTGTCACGGTGCCAGGAACAGACATAATACATTTTTTTTAGTCACACTGGTGAATTATTAGGTATATTAATACTCTTTAGCGATTTATCCACTTTAGGATAAGGTACTACTTACTACACCAAATTTTTGTTACTACAATGTGTTAACTTTGAGTTTTCGCATCGTCGGCTGTACGTATACACCTCGGCTCGCAGTCAGTCAGTCAGAAGGCACACGTTGACCACAAAAATGTGAAGCGTGATGATGAAGTACTACTTCTTCAAAAAAATGAACCACAAAAAAGGGATATGACTATTAGTCTTTTCCCGTGACATTACAAGACTGATCCGCCAAGGAAGGTCGTTAATTACGGTAGTTTGTTTGGGTTATGTTTTTTATTATTTTGCCTGGGGTTAAAATTACATGCCGTTTTTTGCCCATCAAAAGTTACACTGGGGTTCACGCATGAGTCAACCCAGATGTAAACTATACAAGCGTTTTATTTAATATCATTTGCAACTAGGCAAGGCAAGGGGTACTTGTCAAATGAAATCAAAAAATGTATCGCCGTCCTTTGCAAAGATACTTATTGCAGGCATTGCAGCAGACGTAAATACTCCGACTTTATGAGTTGCTAACTTGTTTTTATTACATTTTTATTGACACGCATGGGATCCTTGTTGCAATTGAGATTTCAGGAGGAGAGCATATTACAGACATTGCAGCAGACGTAAATACTCCGACTTTATGAGTTGCTAACTTGTTTTTATTACATTTTTATTGACACGCATGGGATCCTTGTTGCAATTGAGATTTCAGGAGGAGAGCATATTGCAAACGTGTCATTTCTGAGCTGGGTCGTCGCATTCCTTTTTCCCTTGAGAGAAATGAAATTGCTACATATTTTCAAAGAAAAGAGGATGAAATGAAAGATGGCAGATTGGTATAAAGCGTTTCGTTTACCATCTCATTTAAGAAAAAATTTAATCCGTTTTTAATTGAAAATTGTTCCGATTGATGATACAGTTTCATTTTTTGAATGACTTTTAACAATTTTTTTCTTCTAAAACATCCCTGTGTGAACACTTTTTTTTAATATACGAAACTGAAAGTATGTGCCTTACCACTACCACTTTTGTCATCATCCTTTTATGTTTAATTTGCTGAGATTGAAACTTGAAGGACTCTATGGCTGAAGATGAATATTAAATGAACAAAAGGAAGATATTATGAAATATGCATACAAAGTTAAAAGAAAACCTATTATGCCTTGTGAAACCGAAAGTACACTAGTCTCCTCCAACCCAGTGCGCACTCACTCACACACAGGCAGAATGTGTAACGATCTCAGCTCACGCATTTTTCCTCTTCGTCATGCATTCATTACTATTTACTGTTAGAATTTTTACACATTACAATCTAGCCCAGAAAGTCACAGCGCGTTTTAGAAGAAAAAAAATCGTTATATTCGTGTTACAATCTTTGCTCATTTGCTTGCTTGAGCATATCACATCTGGTGTGCACTGTGCAACAATTTTTCTTTATCTTCAACATTTCATTCAAATATATTTTTCATGTTTTGCTAGACTACACTTTTTTCTAAGCAGTTTGACTGTTGATGACTGATTCATTACAATTTTTTAATGCAATCTTTTTTTTTTGATAAAGATGGGTAATGAAAATCTCCCAATAAAAAATTAAGTTAAAAGGGGAACCCTCTGCAGCAGCCTGCTCCCTTGTCTGTTATAAAAGTTGCACATATTTTTTTTGTTCTTAAAAAGGAAAACGAGCCTGCTCCTTTCGACGTTATGGTGTTTGCGGTTGGGGTATTATGAATGGGATGAAAAATGCAATTGAATTTTAACGCTTGAGGAATCTTCCTCCTCCTATTATCATTCTTTTTAACGATACGACTCCAATCGCATTTACTTGAAGCGCAGCGCAGAGCTATTTATATGTAGGATAATAATTTGTATCGTGGTGGATGATTGTGCCTATGCACGAAGGGCAACTCACTCACAGAGAGAAAGAATATGTAGGCTAGTATTACAGATTACGGTTATTATGGCAGAAAAAAAACTCTCGTTTTCATCCGCGATTGCCTCATTCAGGCTATAAGGGCTAGTAATGCAATGGCGTAGAAAAAAATTTGATAATCCAAAGACGATTTGATGCTTATCATCATTACTCACATATGAAATCCTTATGCATGCATAACTCACTGTTCAATAACAAGTAAATAATAATAAACAAGTAAATAAACTGGGATATAAAACTAATGAAAAGTGGTGAATGGGTTGCATGCAAAGTCAAGTTGAATTTTACCTTATTAAAGCCACCTTTTTACGGTTTATGCAAGTTGTACACCAAATTGGGGGGAAAATATTTGCCCTTTGAGAAAATGGGATCCACTCGAGAAAAAAAAATTGATTATCTGCAATAAAACTCATTAAAAGATGAGTACGCTGCATTCCCATGCACCGTAATTGCATCGAGAGATGATTTTCTACGCGGATTTTTAGGCCTAAAAAATGCCGATTGTCAGGTTGCGTAAAAATGGTATGGGATAAAAATTGAGAATTGGGAATATATGTATGCGTTTTGGCAAAGGTTAGGATCTTCAATCAGCACGAAAAAATCATTATATCATATGATTATCGACAGACAGGACTTGCATCAGGCCACCTGGGGCAAACTTGAAATTGACACTGTAAATGAATGGTAGCATGCACAAAAAGGCATAAATTGGATACGATATTGTGTGAACTTCATTTGCATTCTTGGGACACACTACTCGCCTACCATTTACCATGCATTGTCATTGATTCACATTTTTCTTTATTGGGTACTCCACAGCAACCTCTGCACCTGACCTGGGTGTTCGTGTTTACTCACGTACCATTTCTGAGTTTGTTTGTATGCCTTTTGTTGGCTTTCATGCTTTCAACAATGGGGACGCGCGGTGGTTGCGCCTCTTGCGTCCTACCGACCAACTTTTGAGCTTGATTTATGCAACAGCTCAAACCGCAAGAAAGTCAGAATCTGTAAATCTGATTATATGTAAAATGGCTAATAAATCAGTTGCATTGGATTTTCATGAAACGGTTGATTTTTTTAGAATGCCAAGTGTAAAATGGGTTTATACAATGAGTAGGAATAGGAAAAGGATTGCCATTGGGCAAATCTAAAATTGACGCGTTTCAATGTACTTAGGCATTACAGTCGTAAATGGCAATTGGGTCAGTGTTAGTGAACCATAAAATTGACATTTTGGAATGAATCGTGAGCTGTTTCAGAGAATTTCATAGAACAAACGGGTGACGTCAATAAGAGAAACTGAGACGATGACTCTGGGACTAATAAAACAATGAATAATGATGATGATTTGTTTCATTTAGCAAAACTGTCATATATAGTACAATATGTCATTTGTGTCCAACTCGTCAAACTTTCTATTCACAATTCATATATTATAGGATAATATATATTTAGTTAAAACTTGATTTAGGTAGTCTGTCGAAAATCATGGTTAGCAAATTTGTCAAATGTTTCATGGCTGTGACTGGGGAAGAGGAAGAGGGGCACGATAGTAGGAACAAAATTCTGAAATATATATTTTTCACAATTAAAATTCTTGTATCTGAATACATATGTACGTGAAATCTCACCAGGGAGTAATCAATTTTTGCAGATGGACTAGCCGAAGGTGAGCCAGGAAGTCGGAAGCAACAAGCTCAACGGAATATTCCAGCTGAGATGACCCCAGCCGGCAAGTATTTCACGGATTTTAAGACATTATATAGTTATCATCAAGATCAACGGCTTTCCATTCAGAAATGTATGTGCACAATAAGGGTGTCTGTCTCTAAACAAAGTGACATATAATGAGATTCTCGAGTGATTACCTGATTACTACATCATTTCCTAAAGGTATTTATTAAAACGTGATTATTCTTTATCTTTCAGCTCCAACACCTTCACGTGTACTCAGCTTTAGAAAGCCACATTTACCAGCTCTTCTCTCGCGATCTGGGAAGAAGAAAGGCTTTGAAGATTCCACGTCAGCGGAATTTCTCAAATCACTGCCAATATTTCGCAAACTCAATGATGGTTTTTTTGCCAAATTGTCTGATCATATCTCAGAGGTAAATACACAGTACACCACTGTAAACATGGGTCTTATCTTTTTGCTTGTCGAAAAAAAAACACTTTGAATTATGTATCTCGGAAAAACACGGCTTGCTTTTTATGAACATGAAGTTTCTCCCCTGCCAATTGGTATTTTACAAGAGGAAAAAGTACCTCTATAATTTTTAAGGAATTTTACTACATTATGCATACGATTGCTACATAGTTCTCGCAATAAAATACTTATAAATTGTATGATTTGATTATATCGATTATAGGCTTCGTTTGAGAGTGGAAGCTATATTTTCCACCAAGGGGAAAGGGGGGATGCGATGTATTTCCTGATTGCTGGATCGGTGAGTTGAGTAGTATTCCGCAAGGGAGCATTTTCGTTTCAGTCGTGAACTTCATCTTGAATTGTCTAAACCTCTTTCTTATTTTTATTCTATATTTGCAGGCAAAGGCAACTTTCAAGCCTCTTGAAAACGGAAGATCTGACGAGATATTTTTGAAAACAATCCACCCAGGAGACTTTTTTGGGGAAAGAGTATTTCAAACGTAGGTCTTGTCAACCCTATTTTGTTTCAAGCCTCTTTACAGAATATACTTGTTATTATTATTATTATGATATGATCATTATGTTTTGGAATATTATTCACAGGAGAAATGGTCAGTACACAAACAATGCCATTGCTACTAGTGAAGATGGTGTGACATGTGTCAAGATTGATAGGGAAGCGTACGAAGAACTGATTTACAAGTGCCATGATTTTAAGTTAAGAGTGCTTGACCGACCTCAACGAAAAATGAAGTAAGCTATAAGGATAAGCTATATAGGAATTCCTTAAATGGCTTGAGCTATAATAACTCAGCATCATCATCACCATTGTTTTACAGGTTACCGGACGACATTGCCAAAATAAAGTTGGAAGATTTACGAGTGGTTACCACCCTCGGCGTAGGTGGCTTTGGCAGAGTGGAACTTTGCACTTTAGCCCAGGACTGTAGTCATGCGTATGCCCTGAAAAAGATGAAAAAGTGCCAGGTAAAGAGGGTGATATATATGTGATGATTGATGATTATGTACGTATCACAGTACAATTTGGCATGATATCTTGGTATTCTGTCTTCCGCAGATTGTAGCTACCCGTCAAATAGAACATATCAGATCTGAGAAGAGTATTCTTTTGGATACAAACTGTGATTTTATTTGTAAACTGTATAAAACGTTCAAAGACACCAAGTACCTCTACATGTTGATGGAAGCCTGTCTGGGAGGAGAAATTGTGGACTGTGTTGCGAGACAGGGGGCGATTTGAGGATGACACGGCAAAGTACAATAACGAACCCACATTTAGATTTTCATTTTGAAGTAGCACTTGTAGAAATGTTCCTAATTTTTTTGGAAACTCTTTTTTTTGTTCACCAACAGATTTTACATAGGGTGTGTCATCGAAGCGTTGAAATACCTCCACACGCGAAATATCATTTATCGTGATCTGAAACCAGAGAATTTATTACTGGACGCTTCAGGCTACGTGAAGCTGGTCGATTTTGGGTTTGCAAAGAAGCTGGACGTAAGTGCAATTCTCAATTATGTATTATTTTTTTAGTTAACATGCAGTTTGCGTAATAACCTTTTTGTTTTCCATTCCCATTATAGGGAAGAAAGACATGGACTTTTTGTGGTACACCAGAGTACTGCGGTAAGTTGTTGCAACAAGTTGTATTTTTAAGTACGTCATATGGACTAATAGTTTAATGTTTCTAAAATAACATAATTATAGCACCTGAGATCATCTTGAACAAAGGGCATGATCTAAGCGCGGATTTCTGGTCACTTGGAGTCTTAATGTATGAGCTTTTGACGGGAACCCCTCCTTTTACAGGTACATTATTACCCCTCCTCCTCCTCCTATTTCCTATTAAACAATGAAAATTTGCAAGTGCTATATACCTACTGTATTTTGAAATGCTTTAATTCCATGCCAAAGGTGGGGATCCCCTCCGAACGTACAAAATCATACTTCAAGGAATCGATGCCATAGATTTTCCACCTACAGTGAGCAAATATGCTGTAAATCTGATTCGAAAGCTGTGCAGAGACAACCCTGCGGACCGACTTGGTGCGCAACGAGGAAAGATCTCAGATAAAATGCTTTAATTCCATGCCAAAGGTGGGGATCCCCTCCGAACGTACAAAATCATACTTCAAGGAATCGATGCCATAGATTTTCCACCGACAGTGAGCAAATATGCTGTAAATCTGATTCGAAAGCTGTGCAGAGACAACCCTGCGGACCGACTTGGTGCGCAACGAGGAAAGATCTCAGATATTAAGAAGCACAAGTACGATGAGCCTATATTGCTATAAATAAATTATAAATTACGTTTCCCTAGTTTGGAAAGGCAAGCAAAAAATCATTATGGATAACGTCTTTTAGGTGGTTTGACGGATTCGACTGGTACGGACTGAACGCGAGATCTTTAACCCCACCAATTATCCCAGATGTCCGAGGACCACTTGATTTTGGCAACTTTGACGAATACCCTCCAGACCGAACTGGCTCTCCCCCTGACGATATTAGCGGGTGGGATTGGGATTTTTAATCATATAAAAGACAAACAATGTGATACTTGTGCATGTTCCTTTTCAAACTGATACTATATACACCTATACCCATACATATATTATAAATGTGCCAGAGAAAATGTTTCAGAAGTTTTAACTACCACATATATTTATATTAAATATATACTAATAGAGATTTGTATATGAATTACTGAACTACGTACTTTGTGAATAATTGATCCTGTTTTGATTCACGGATCAATCAATTATCTGTGTACATGAGAATTATATTGATAAGCAGTTTCTGTTGAAGCTAAATACTTGCCGAGAGGGGTTATTGAAACGAGTTAGTTATAAGTATACGATGCCAATAGGTTGGAAAAGTATGAACTATTTGTTTGAACAAGTAAAGTCGAAAGTTTTTATCAAACATTTTTAAATGTCAACTTAAGCGTCCGTGCTTGAATGGAAAACTTTTTGTTTGATGCACCTAAACGCTTTAAGTGCATAGGTATTTTGTTTTATTGTCACGTATTCACTTGAAAATTTTTACAGTCATCATTTCGCTTAGGACATTCATGTGAATCAACCGACCGACCCACTTCAGAATTCCATTTCATTCTCAATCGCCTTCCCGTCTTCCCAATACACAATCTATTTCAACAAAAGTATTATTAATAATTATTATATTTATATAGATGTATCAGATCCAGGACTGGGGTTTCCCAAAATATGATGCGGATTTGCAAGTATGCGTGCGTACGTGGGCGCCAACTTACCTTTGCTTTTATCTCAACTATTTGCCCTCTCCAGGTTCCATGCGCAATGATCTTATCCATCGCAAAATTTTTCCGAACAAAAACAATGTCATTTTCTGACAGTCTCATAGCGGGACATATGTCATTCCCCCCATCACCTAGATATTATTTCACATTTGTTTAAACGCTAAAAAATTAACTTTTAAAAACTTTTCGTGAAACTGGCCATTCTGCCTCGTACCCGTATAGTATACTCGATTGAAGGGCCCATGGAGCTCAATATACCTTTGGAGGGCTGACCCTTTACAAAGATTGCGGGGACAGAGGGGGCACGAAGTTTGATCTTCGTACGGACTAAGTTTTAAGTACCCTTCTTCCGTCTTTTCGGCATGATTTGTTATAATGGCATCTGGAATTACGGGTGGTTTCCGACTTGTCAGATATGTTTGAATAAAAAACGTGTTCGCGTCCGATAAAATAATCAGTTTAGAGTGCTGACGAATACAACGACTTGTTGATATCCTTTGCAGCAACGGAATCATGCCTGTGAGAAACATAATTTGTAAATTGTCGCGAGACGTATTTCGCACATGTATGACCAGTATTGAGTTAGGTATAGATAGACCTTCTGACTCCTTAAGAAGGGATATTTTGCTGGCGATAACCTCATAGGTACCCCCCTCCTCAGCGACAAAACGGAATATTTTATCCATGTAGTCTGTCCAGTTCGTACCGTCATACAGCCGTTGCAAGTTGTCTGGGATGGGATTATGTATTATTTCCATTACCGCGGTATCCGAGTTTTGTTCCACTATCGTGTGATCAAAATCGAAAGCATATAAATACGAGCTAACTTCTTCCTCAGGTTCGCACTAAAATTTTTGGATTTGTGATATAAATTAATCATAAAAAGCAATTTCTAAGAAGTAATTAGCCATATCACGGTTTAACATAACATCAGACTTTTTATGAACATGTTTGACCTTTTAATTATGAGATGATTGAAATATCACATAAATCATCATCTCATTGCTCATGAATGAAGTGGTTATGTCAAAATTCGAGAATTTCTAGATGCACAGATTTTTTTTTTGGTGTTTACTTACTGCGCAAAGACAACAGCAGCAGGATTTTTTATACAGCTTTTTTGCTTTTACAGACTTGGCCATTTCTGATTTTTTGATTACAGCAAAGGAAGTATCGGCGGTGTATCGGCTGGTAAAAACACAGTAGGCATTTGGTATATAATATATATGTTATGTATTATCTGGAGTTCAATATCATGGCAATTGCAAGGTTCATCTTTTATCATCAAGCACGTGTGTAACCTTTTTTATAAGGTTTATAGATAGCTTTCCAAAAATTATATCATGTTTCGGCTAGATTCATCAAGCTCCAGTGTCGATTTAGTTAGTACTGCCAGTTGCTAGGACGTGCCATTGATGGTGTGATTTTGAACGAAAAAAAATGCTTCAATTGCTCCAAACGGTCCAAACAGTTTCAATGTTCATGGGTTCAAAGATGGTTCAAAGTCCTCGCATTTTTTTACTCACTCAAGCCCATTAATTTATTCATGATGGTGTGTAGGCGAGAGGAATGTTTCCGAACAAAATTTCGCAATCAAAAAGAAAAAAAAAACACTGTATCATCCAATCCAACTGATAATTAGTGAAGATATTCATAAAAAATGGGAAATTGATCTTTAGCATTTCACATTTCACAAGAGACATACTACATCGCAAATCTCACCACAAATCACCTAAAAGGTTAACCGTTAACTACGTGCCGTGGTGCATGTACTTATAGACGTTATGTAGAAACAATTTTTTGTCCTTTCTCCCCTTCTCCAGCAAGTTCGCAGTTCAGGTGGCCTATGACATTGACAAAAAATCTGTATTTTTTGTTGGAAAATTGTTTTATAACATGATTAGTAAATGTGTATATACACACGTAATATTATTATACGATGATATGATGCCATATTATTTAATTTATGTTATGAATTATGAACTGTTATGAAATGACTCGATAGTTCACCGTGTCTGGTGTGCACTTGTTATTTACATTCCTTGCAAGATTCTGGCGAGTTTTCCCTGTGAGACGGCTAGTTTGAGATAATGTGCTAATTAGAAGAAAATTGGAAAGCAAGTCGCGATAGGTTTGAAGTTTAGCTGCTTATCCAGACTGGATACATCGATAAATTGAAAAGTAATGAAAACAGGTTAAATTAAATGCCGAAGTTGTGTGCTTTCTCTGATGAAATGACACAAAATCTTGCAACATGATATTATCAGGCCCTGTAAATGATAATATCAGTATACAATAATACACACATAAACACGTTATAACAATATATTTGATTATTAATATTATTATTTTTTAACAACTTGGTTGTACCAACCTACTGTCTAATGAACGCATTGCATTTGTTGATTTGCTTTCTACGCATAAAATTATTCTCAATGTTTGTTCTTCACTAAAAACATAAAAATTATTCAGCACAATTGTAGCCGATACTTACTTGCACATACTCGGGTTATCCTGCAAAACACCAATCGTGGCTATTTCCAGGAGTACTGATCACGATGCATATGTGATAATTAGCATTGCTATTAGTACGGACGAACCGAAGCCGACACAAGTCTATTATCCATTCTATGTAAACGCCGATATTAGCAATTAGTTAACCTCTGTTTAGCATGCATGGACTTATATAAAAGGGTAAAATGCATTTTACATAATCAGAGTTTGTATAGTTATATAACCACGTGTATGACCCAACAACCCAAGTTTTTTTTGTATTGAATTGAAACTGAGTGGATTTCAGAATCGTATTAAACTAAATTACATAGGATCTTAGAAATCATCAGATGCTCACAGCATGATTTGACAAACTGCTAATCGCTAACATGTTTCGTTCTTCGCATTAATTTTTTTTTGTCAGCAATTTAGAAAAATGTTTGAATGACAAGCATAAAAAGCAGAACAATTTTATATTTTAGAACAGTTTGTTAAGTGATTTGTTCAGACGCAGATGACCTAATAATCTCTCTCTCCAGCCACGTTTTCAACTTTTCCACAAAGACCTCAAAAGTACCTCTACTTAATACGTATTTTCGCACCGATTTATGAGAGCAGATCAAGAATTTAGAAAACATGAAAAGCCGTGATACAATTCCCGACCCATTCTTTAGAATTTCCGATGAAGACATTGGAATTCTACAAACCGTTCTGAAGCAGCGACTTCCCAAATCCGCACACGTAAGTCTCGTTTTATTGTATTTTGTATATTGCACAATTAGCTTTTTTAAAAGGTTAAATGGGTGTAATCAAGAGGCATGTTTTTAAAACAATGCAGGAATACAACATGCTTATGAACAAGCGAAGTTTCCGACAGGAGGTTCAAGTGTACACACTTGATGGCGACCTGAGCGAAAGCGCTATTGCATTGTTGATCATGTGGAGAAAGGTAGACTTTCCATTCTTCAGTTCTGCTGCTGACGAGAGTTCAATGACAAACGTTTTTCCATTGCCGTGTAATCACATTCATTTATAGGATTATGGACAAGACATCAACATGTCCGCTCCGATGGATTATGAACCGGATGACTACCTGAGGGATGCCTTGATATCGACAAAAGTCATAGATTGGGAGGGTCCTTACCTTTTCACATCTCTGGACCGAGTTCTTTCCCCTGTGGTTGTAAATATCAGCACATCTGTTAAAAAGAATTCCAGCATAGTCAACCCAAACGTTCAGTACGTCTTCGATACCAGTGAAGCACTTCGTCAAAACTTTAGGTAAGCGATTTCAGAACACACTGCTGCACGTGCATATTACATATCAAACTGGGGCTACTTAATACTTATTTTTCCGTGACATATTCTAGGAATCTTCGGGATGGAATCGAGGTCAGGCCTCTCGATAGGGAAACCGGAACAAAGTTTCTATTAGATAATTGGAAATATGCAAAGGATGGCTCTGTGGATTACGTTGATCAGGTCCTTGAAAAGAATCCCAGCGCAGGAGTATACGTGGATGGAAACTTGGCATGTGCAGCTCTTGTGAATGTACACGGACTCATCGGTCTCCTTTTTACTGATCAACGTTACCGTCGAATGGGTCTCGCTCAGCTATGCATGCGCTTTCTTTTTAAGGAAATGGCAAGATCTGGTCTTGTTCCTGCCAGTTCAAGTCAATCAAAGAATCATCTATCACGTTCATTTCACGCAAAACTGGGTATGAGTGTAAGTGGTGAAACAGATTATATTTTCCATATTCCGTACACAGAAGAAAAAATAATGAAAGTAAAGTAAAGCTTGAGGATTTAATTCGCATTGTGTAAATGTTGATATTGATTATGCGTATGATAAATGATAAATCGCGAGCAATTAGACTTTTGTTTTAGGCGACATTAATTAATTCGATAGTTGTATTCTTTAACGAGTATGTATGTATGTATTGTGAAAATCTTTTACATTGTTGATATATAATACTGTATAATGTCAAATATCTAATCTAATATTATACTATCACTGGTGTTAACTAAGTGTTTATACTGTTTATCTTAGACTGGATTACCGTAAACAATATTATTCTATACTTGCAAAAACTGTGATTACTCGGGTTTATACGTTCGTGTAACATTAAAATCACATCTCACACAACTACAAACTATGAATAAGACTAAAGGTTGTAATGTTGTAAATGACAGGTTGAATCTGCTGGACGTACACATTTAAGTTTCTTTGACCATCAACTCCACACTCCACTATTATGATTCTGAAAGCACCAAACTCCTTGAAACCTCGCCCGGTTGGCATTACAATTCATCCAGCTAAAATGAAAACCAATGTTAGCATTCTTGCCCTATTGCCTATTACCCATGTTACAGTTGTAGATACACAAATAAGGAGTGAGTAAATGGGAAACATACCAAATCATTTATTTCATCCTTGTCATTTTCGTCAGCCTCCACATTCGCATTCTCATCGTCATTGATCTCAAGTTTTGGCTTCTTTTCCATTTCAACCTCCTCATCCTCTTCATCAGTTTTTCGTTTACGGAAAATATTTTGACCCGCAAATCTCTCGTTTTCAACTTTATTAACTTTTAGCGGGAAGCTGCTCTGCATTTCTGCCAAGGTGTCTTCATTGACAACCAAGTTCTCAAAGAACATATCTATGTTATCCTTAGGTTCCGCATCCAGGTCCTTCTGTTCTTTCAGAATTTTTTTCGACGCGGAGCTCCTCAAAACACTTACAGCAGGATCCGTTGGACCATCCAGTGGTGTAAAGTTCTCGATCGTCCGTAATGCTATTAGCTTATCTATCAATTCTTCCTTTTTGGTGAGTCCTTCATTCTCCTCCTCGTCACCCATTTCCTCGGGTTTTACCAAAAGTGGCAAATGAGGGACAGAAATGTCATCAGCAAAACATATTTCCGTAAAAACGAGGCACTGCAATTTCCAAACAAAGCTTTTACTATAAAGTGGGCTACATAATCGCGTAAAAGATTTTAATTTTTGTAATTGTAAATAAGCTGCAACCTGACGAGAAGCATCAGGAACCAAAGTGCCAATAGTGACTTTAGTACCCTTACGATACACTTTGCGAACCACGGCTACCCGATTTGTGCTTTCCATTGCCCGAAATAACGCGAGAAACATCACTTCAGATTTCTACACAAAAAAAATCCGTTGATTGCAAATACTGACCATTGCATTGTTTTTTTTGTGTTTGCAGTACCATTGGCACCAATAAAAGAAGAGTAACCAAAGAGCACAACTAATATAAGATGATATACTGTATGTGAATGACCATATTGCATTCCATCATACTTACTTCATCATCTTTCTTGGGATAAAATAAAGTAGTTCCGTCGCCAGCATGCAAGGCGGGTGAAATGTTTTCTGGTGGACAAAATACTAAAACCTTCAAACATTTTTCTCCACTGTGGTAGCCGTCCTCATTTTCCAGCTCTGCACACACATTTACACATATACTTTAGTTTGAAATCGAAGTTTTAGGTATTGCTTGGCTTGTCTTGTAGTGCATCTATGCTTACTACATACCGTTATACGGAATGATTTTGTCGCCAAAGTAGTATCCTGTTCCAACATCTTCTTTTGCCACTGGTGTTGTCCCATCCTTTTCAGTCCATATTTTCTCCTTTTCTAAAACTTCTTTTGCTACTTCAACCACAACAGTTTTCTGGGGATTTTCACCTTCTGTATCACTGGTAGCTTCAGGAGCACCACTGGAGGGTTTGGCACGGGAACTGGAGGGTTCCGAAATATTTGCCATATCCGTCTGCTTTAATAGTACCCTTGCCATTTCTCCGGGTTTGTTTTTCCGAGTGCATACGTAGCCACCGACATTTATAATGATCTCCGGAGTTATTTCCATCGCTGCGTTCCACGGGGAGGGTCTCGAAGGCTTCTTAGAAATGGTGTTATAAATCTGACTCTTGGCTTTCTTGAAATTTGTAACAGAGCAAATATCATCCTAGAAAACATTTGACAACACCAATTTACTTTAAAATTACCAACACCGTGCCAGAAAGAATGTAACTCACAATATTGTCAGTCAATATTTGCAATTGAATTGAGAGACGTGAACTTACAAATTTGTCTTCCCTGAAGACGGTTTTCAATATTTTCGAATTTTGATACTGTATTTCCGACATTGCTTCTCTATCCGGTAGCCTGTACACATATTAAGATATATCAACCCTCAAACTGCAACTGTCTTGGTCTTAATACTCACATCTTATCTTTTAGATAATCTTCTATTATTGCAAAATTTACACGATCGATATATAGACATCTTTTCGCAACAACTTTTCCGCCAGTTTCCTTGTCTCCTCCTCATTAATGACATACGAACTCAGTGTTGCAAAGAACAGAATTTTCTTCTCCTCGTACGCATCTTCCCTATAATCATAAAATTAGCACTGATTTTAAAATTTGATAGCTCAACTGAAAACTGAACCGATATTTTATTTAAAATTAGCTGGCACGCATAACTCATCAGGATCAGTCATAAATCACATCAGACTATCACCTTGAACTTACTTGGATTTTGCAGCAACGGCTGTAGCAATATCATCAATGCAGTCAATCGGATTTCCGACACATCCACTTTTAGAAATCGCCGTTTCCTGCAAAACGTTCAATCCCTTTCGTAATGCGTTCCAATCCGCGTTGGCAAACCTAATTTCCGATGTTGTATCCGACCGGCAAATAGCAATATGGTCTCGATTCTCCGAAAATAACTGTCAATTATAATATGAAAAAAGAATCCTATTAATCAAGCACAGGTGACAGAGTACTGGGCACACACATTTTTAACCAGCCAGTAAATAAATAGATAGTTATTATTTTGCAAAGTTGCCAAATCTTACTTTGTCTTCAATACATTTTCTAACAAGACAGCACACCTCCGGGTCTACTTTAGCCTCCCCATCCCGCTCCTCAACTTCCACAAAGTATGCGAGTAGTCCCTGTCAAATTAAGTAAAAGGAAAAAAGGAAAGGTTTTTTAGACACTTTCTAGCAAAAAAAAACAAAACAAAGAATATTTGCTCCACGCAGATACACATAAATCTGAATCACAAAAAATATAGAATTTTAAAGTCACGTAATTACCGTTGGTCCAACCGGCTTTCTACTTCCCATCTTGTTTTAAATAACTCCAAATTGGCTAAAACCCCCCCCAAATTAACAGTTTTTCCCAAAATGTTATCCAAATTCCAAGTTACAATTTAAAGGCGTTCTCAACAACGTTTCCTCCGGTGACAAACGAAACGAACTGACATTGCGATTGCATTGCATTGATCTAGTTCTAAAGGAGTTTAATAAGCAAAACACGACAGGTAAACATGCATGGATGGGTAAGTACGTAGGTAGGTGCAGGTATGTAGGTACAACGATAAAACGTTGAGATGAGAAGAGAGCCGTCCGGATTCCCGCATCATTTCTTGTGAGGTCTATGTATTCCATAGTGGATTATGTTATGAGCGCAATGCCCATGCGAGAAAGCCACTAAAACAGAAGTATTTTGTGTGGTGTACATGAGTGCTGTGAGCTGTGTGTGGATGTGGATAGTTTAGTTTTCACCATTAGTACGAACTGTTGGACATATAATCTGGTTGATAGTGTCCATCCAGTTTGCGGATCAACATTTTCCCCGTCGTTGTTCATTTCCAAATTCCGTATCCGTAATTTTAGGCAGGAGCAGCAGCACTTTCTCAGTTTTTATCATGTTTACTATACCTATTTTTTTCCTGATTTTAATAACTTGTCACTCGACTCTCTTGCTCTTTTATTTGGGCAGCAAAGCAAGACTGTTTAGTAATGCAGTACTCCTTTCCTTTCATCTTTTCTTTGAAGCATGCATTCGAATACGAGACTGCCCTTTTCTGACATTCTAAAGTTCCCGTCATACAAGTTTGAGTTGTGCCAGCACATATTTATTTAATCAAAGTATGAGTTTTTTTAGATTTGCCTTGATGAAGATGAAAGCTAAACACTGGATTAATGATTGATTACTAAAATTTGCCATTTGGTAACAAACAGCTCCGGTAAATATACAAAATGCAAACGCGAAATATCATCATGAGATCAATATGATTTAATAAGGAGGAGTGAACTTTACAGTTGGGGTTGTTGGGAGTTTATGGGAGGGATATTTGTGTGATTTGATGCAGCAGGTTCATGAACTGCTATATATGCTCTTTTGTAAGCCAAACTAAAACTAATTACATTCATTGAAGGTGGGGATATACGCTTGTAGTAGAAGCATGGGTGTGGGTGCGGGTCTTGAGAAATTGTAGAAATTACGATGCTTTCCTTGGATGCAGGTAGGATTAAATAATAGACATATTATTATGACGGACGACATGTGTAAAATCGCAAACACGATAATATTTGCTCATCGATTGTGTATCACTAATATAATAGCTTCCTGTTGACATATTATAGCGAATAAATGTACATTTGAGAAGGGAAGGTATCAGAAACCTGTGTTATTATTGACATTGATAGTTGACATTGACATTGACATATTATTGTGCTATATACAACAATAAGAATTTTCAACACTATATATTATTTATATTATGTCGCAAATGCGGTTTCGGTTTCTCCTTTGCAGGGTTATAACCTGAACGATCGTTGATCTCATTATCTCTGCTGACCGTCTCGACAAAAAGTCCTGGAGCATGAGTTCATGACGTCCAGCCAGGTCCTTAAACCAAGTTAGGGAATAAGCAAAGTCCACATTTTATAAATCATTTTATTTCAAGTGCTTAATATACCGAACATACCTATACATAAAAATAAAAGCATGAAAACCATTAAAAATCATGATGTCTTGTATAAACACGAGTGTGCCAGGTGCTAAAAAGTCAAAACCAAAATGGCTGTTCTGCTGTTGCTGCTGTGGTCATCCTCAGTATCAATAGATGCGATAATCACTGTAACTCACCTGTCCATGATATACATTTCATTTCTTGTCATGAAAAATCAGCAACATGGTTGGATGGAATTGGAATGTTTAATCCTCCTCGTCCATAGTACGCCACATGAACAAACATGCATTTTTTTCAAGTGTAAATTTAATAACAATATATATAACGACCACTATCTTAATGGTTTGTGATGACCATCTCCCGTTTGCCTACGTATATAAATGATTTTTGCACACGACACTTCAGTTTCAGTGCGTAGTTAGCCTTCTCCTACAGTTTAAGGTGACTAGAATTGCTCGCTAATTGTGCACACGACACCGCTAAAAAGCCCATCTGTCGGCTCGAGTAATGTGAAAATTACGAGATTACTAGGAAAAGTATTTTGGTGAAATACCGAAACTGTGTTTTTGTATATCCGGTGCCAGATTTCCATCACTGCCACACACTCACCTGCCTGCCAGCGTAGTGAGGAGGTGTAGTCTATGAATCACATCGCATGAATAAAAGGTTCGCCCAGCTCATTTGTTTAATTACATTACACACTCTTCCGCATTCACATTCACACTGCTCTTTACCTCAACTCACAAAAAGTCTAAAAAACAAGTATTCATTTCAAACTGGTGTTCACAATAGTATCACTTTTAGATCTAAACTTTAAAAACCACAATAATAAGTCGTGTAGTAGATAATTCCATTGTATTTGATCCCATTTGTTGAAGGTGTTAATTAGATTACAACTAGCACTATGTAACACAATGCCCCACGAATATGTAAGATTTAGTAATGTGGAAATAAGCTTCCTTCACTAATTCTACATATTTACAATTGAAAATAAATAATTGCAAGTAATTTTTTTAAACAATGCAAAACGAAAGTGCTCCCTTTTTCCTTTAGAGCAATGAACAATGCTAATCTTTTAAGCTGAATGAAAACGATATCTGAGGAATAATTTTATTGCCCCCACTTCATGAAACACCTGCGTCAGAAAAACCTAAGGTGAGATACTTGTTAAATGAGACTGAAACAACTTGCACCGAATTACCAATACAGATTTCAATGTCACATTGTGAGAGCAGAGTCAAGTGAATACGATGACATGATCTCGCCTCGCTCAGAGTCAATATGCACAATATGTACAATATGCACTACTGACCATAGGTGATGTAATTATAGTAATGACTGCAGGATTTAGATGCGTCTATTTCTGGAGAGGAGCAGAGTTATTATTAGATCGAGAACCATGATACTATGAATTAGTAGCAAACCAGAACCAGATAATGAAAACACTAATAAACGTAAATTTTTTTTCACTTGTAGGTGTCTTTCTTGTGAAATGAAGCATGTACGCTCTAGCTGATTGATATTCTTCAAGCGAAACTCATAAAACTTTTCACTTCATAGGACCTTCATTTGCCCATTTCCTCAAAAATGAGTGCAATACCTCTTGAAAAATGGCTTGTCATGGCGCTTTTGACAGTCATCTCAATCTTCGTAGGATTAGTACCTTACATTTTAGTCCGCCGCACTAAATCCATGTTACGCACTGAATCTACAAAGTATAAGGTTATTTTAACAATCCTATCCTGTTTCGGGGCTGGCGTCCTTTTCTCCACATCTCTACTCCATCTCCTACCTGAAGTCCGCGAAAGCCTAAGTGCTATACCGTCAGTGTGGACAACGTTCGATGATCACTTTCCCGTTGCCGAAATGGTCGTTATTTGCGGATTCTGCTTAATTTATCTAGTTGAAGAAGTGGCTCATTTTATTATGGTAGATGGTCATCACGGTCATCATCATCATATGGATACTGTAGTCCGACACAATTCCATGGCTCACGGCTTGCCAATTCCTAACGTTAAAGGGTCTGCAGCTACTCCTCGTGACCCAACCCTAGCCCAACGGCCGTCCATTGTTATAACAATGAGTGACGGCAATAATGATCTCTTCACGCAGATGGAAGCAAAGCCATCCGTTGCCAGCAGTTCACTGGACGAATGCCCTGATGACAAGACAAATTTTGGATCTTCCCTCAGAACCTTTCTTGCCCTGATTGCACTCTCATTTCATGCAATTATGGAAGGGATTGCAATCGGATTGCAGGTATGCATGTGGCAAATCTTTTAGAAAATTACGAAAAACGGTTTGATTATACAAGAATAATTAGTTAAATGGTCTCCATACTACAGGATTCCAGCAACGTTTGGATGATGTTTGGTGCAATAGCTTCGCACAAGTTTGTAATCTCGTTTTGCATGGGAATGGAATTGGTAGCTTCACAAACCAAGATGCTGACATATGCCACCTCTATTATATTATTTGCTATTCTTTCGCCAATTGGAATTGTGATTGGCTCAGTGCTGGCCTCCGGCGAGGTAGAAAGTTTGCCCGTGACTGTGATTGAGGTAAGCCTATAATTACTTATTTAATCCTCCCTTGCTGAAATGCAAAAATTGGTTTTAGGACTATTTCTAAATTTTAAAATGCATTAATAGGGTCTAGCTTGTGGGACTCTGCTATACGTCGTATTTTTCGAAATTCTCAATCGGGAACGAGAAAGGAAAAGCTATTCCATGTCAAACTCGAAAGCGGTTGGATTTATCCAGCTTCTTGCACTTCTGGCAGGACTTGTTAGCATGGGTTGTCTTCTTACATTAACACACGGACATGGGCATGAATCCGATTCAGAAGCCTCTGATCATGATGGCCATGACCATGGTCATGAACACTAGTCTAATGTAGCAAATACGCAATTAAAGTAGGTATTTATACATGTAAAATGTAAACTAACATAGACATAGCGGAGGGGCTCCGAGTTCTCGTCTTATTCTGTGATTTCGAAATGCATGAATATTCGGTGGAATGTATGCGCGATGCGTAAAAAGTACCGAAACAACGTAGTGTTGCTTTACAGTTTAATTAGGTTCATGTTCAACATAGAATATATTAGGTATGTAAATATTTATTTAACCGCCTCAATATTTGTTTAAAATTGAATACTATAAATTCTAATTATGTATGTATGCATGTACAACACGCCAGCGTTTGTTAAGTATGTTATTAGATAGATAATTATGATTAATTTTGTAAATTATAATACCTACCTACATGAAGTGTACATAAGATTGTATATATAAAAACAATAGTAGTGTATATTTTTATATGCCACATTTTAACAAGCTTCGATCTAAAATTCTAAATTGAAATATAATTTTTCTTGCTAAATTGTTGTAGATAACGTTAAATATTTACGTTTCATCTAGTGCACTGCGCTTTGGGATTTGCACCGGAGGAAGGAATAAAGAGGTTGCGTAAACTGTTTATGTACTTATGTAGGTGAAAAGCCTTTCTCCGATTATCTTGAGTGCAGGTTTTGTCTTTTACGAAGTCGTAATCTCCGGAGGAATGCTAACATGAAAAAGAGAGAGAAAGGTTTCCCCTCTGATATGAGTTCCTTTTTGGCTGTGCCAGTCAACTTGTGTTGCGCTAATCGGCCTTCGTCGTCATCATCGTTGGATTGCTCGATTGGTGTCTTATTGCCTGCGTTAGCATTGACATGAAACCGTTTCGGGTTGACAGAAGCCATCATGAAAAGAAAATTAACTCCACTCCACTCCCACTGAGGGGGGTATGGAATATATCCATATGGAATAGTACATGGAATAAATATATTGGATGGAATGCATAATATGGCATGAATGGATACACAACGAGTATTATTGGTATTAGTGGTAACGTAACCGGTATCCGTGTATGTATGTGCATGGATGTTTTTTTATCCAGCTGTTCCATGAAGTATAGAGGATTTAGTGTGCCAGCCAGTGTGTTTAACAACTTAACACACCAATCACCGACGCTAACAGGAAAGGTGAATTTATGTTCAACAGCGTATCAACGAGTATTTAATTAAATTAGTTATTTAAGTAAATACATTCCAGACGGTTCCATTAAATGGCTTGTGAAAGTTTTTGAGTTTGATCTACTTTGTATAAAGGTATCGTAGAAAATCAGTATTCAATCAGTATTCACTTTAACACACTGGTTTGTTTCTATATTTTTCCATTATTTGTCCTATGATAGGGACATGATATGATTTACATGATTTAGGGAATTAGGGACATCGCAAAAGCAAAGCTAATTGTATAAGTAAAAAGAAACTGGATGCAATGGTACCGCATACCTAGTAATCTCTTATCTCCAAGAAGCTTAGGTATGTCAATTCGAAATTGCAACTTGACTTGAAGTTGGACGGAATTCGGCATACGACATACCTACTCTTTACTACTGGAGTATTCTTGCATGAAGTTTATTTATATGAGTGAAGGAGAATAGTGAGAAATTCAATTCATTGTATTGTATTTTGTATTCGTCAAACGCCTCCCTGCATAGGTATGCACATTTAGGCTTGTGGTATTCAGGTTCTATTACGTTCTACTCTACTAGGAATTCCAAAATGCATAATATGATGATTCATGGATAATTCATGTTTGGTGTAGTAGGCTGGCTGAATGCTTTCCTTCTTGTGATGATGTGATTATGATTAAATGAGCGTTGTGGTAGAGATTGTGGGTGATAGACTGCTGGCTTTTGAAGGACATATAAACGTTTCTTGTGCAAAAAAATGCTCATTCACACTCGTGTCTCAAGTTATTGTAAAAACAATATTGCTTTGTTACTAGTACTGCTTTAGTACTACTGATACTGTGGTACTACTGTTGTGGTCGCTGTCATTCATATCCCGTCATTCCCTCCCACATCGCACGATTACATTACATACCGTGTGGATGTAAAGAAAAGGAATATTATTTGTGTCAGTGAGTGAAGCTTTCAATTCTGCATCTATCTATCTGGTGAGTAAAGTTAACAATTTTGGCACTTTTTATATTAAAAAAAACGGTTGCATTGCATATTTCAAAGGTGTAGGCTGTTCGCAAAAGCATAACCCTTTATTGACAAACGCCAATAATACTTCGTTTTATGTCAACAAAATAGAGCTTTTGCTTGGAAGGCCAAGGACAAAATTGCAATGGAAAACGCCAATGTGGTGCCCTTTCCAGCGGGCGGAGACACGGTGCACAACAACCCTACGCATTCGCCTGGTACAAGAGCGACTTGGGATTCTTTTGTTAATTCAAGGATAGTGCAACCTGATGTTCCAGCCGATAATGGATTTAACCTATCCGGTTATGAGTTGCCGGAGCCTGTGTTGGAATCCATACTGTGCAGACTACCTGTCGATGAAATTTTAAAGTGCAATGTGGTAAGGGGATTTTTAATGAATGGGGAATGGTATATGTAAAATGTGGTGGGCTCTGTTCTCATTTGATTTGGGTCTATTTCCAGGTATGTAGGGCCTGGAAAGATCTTATTACTAGAAAATCTTTTTGGAAAAAATGTTATGAGTATAGAGACACCGACTGGAATCGAGTACCAATTCAAATTAAAGAAAAATCGGAAGGATGGATGGTCTTGTACGCTCAGTTTCGTTATAATATATTTTCGAAAAATTACGTGGATAATCATTCTGGACATCGTAAGATATCGTTTGTACATTTCGATGAAAGGAGATGATTTGTAAGTTTGCTCAAGATTTCTTAATGCTGCTGCTATAATACAGGACGGTTTGAGGGATGGACATTGCGTCTCAATGGAGGTGATGGTTGGGAGGTGGAAGTAGAACCTGTCGGTTGTGATGTATTACCTGATGACAAGTTTTTTGGTCCCAGTGATAAGTCGTGCTTTGTTACGTCATACGGATGGGGTTCAAAGCACTGTGTTATCGACTTGTGGGAATCAGGTGTAACCCCTGCTGTTCTGAGAATTGGTTTACCTCTGGAAATCAAATGCTCTCAAATGTTAGTACATGCCTATACTTATAACGAGAAGTATTGGTAGTTTGATTATTTTGAGCTCCCTGTCTAGATTGACGATAGTGTTAATTTCGTGTGAAATCCCGACAGGTATACCTCTAGATTCGATTGTGGAGGTGTACTTCGCTGGAAATTGAAGTTACTCAACTCGGAAAAAAAATTAATAAAAGACCACGAAGATTTTAAGCAGCTCCCTGCTTCTATGGAGTGGAAAGTTGTGGAGCACTCATTTAAATTCAAAAGTGGGGATGCCGATAGGATGAACCAGATACGTTACGTTGTTTTTATTCATGAAGGGTATGTAATTAATGGAATACTTATTTCATTCAAAATCGCGTGCCAGCCACCACATAATCAACGGTTATTGATATAAATAGAAAGGATACTCAGTTTTGGGCGGGGCACTATGGAATGAAATTGGCCAGAGCATGTGTAACTGTACAATGCTTAGACAGCGATCCTGTAGAAGAACCTGATATAGAAATTGAAGTCGATGAATCAGGCTCAGAAGTTGTTTTGCCCCATTATGGACAAGGCGAAAATGAAGGACATCGGGATTTTGAATTTGATTCGGATTTGGAGGTGGAGTACGACTAGATTTACATATTGCAGCCATTATTACATATCTAACTAAAGCTAACGATAAAGCTACGCTACGGCTAACAAAGTCAAATATATCATAAATCAATCATTTCTGTTCTAGTTACGAAGTTCAAAAAGCCAATTGGGTATAGGATTTAGTTAAATTCATTCAATACGGAGCTGGTTTGGCGTGAATGTAAAAATAAATTTGTAAAACTGAAAAAGTAAAGAGTCAAATCTATATACACTGTCTTCATTGCATACTTCCACTTTAACAAATGCTCACGAGCTCTTTTTGTAGCGTAACGCGTACATAAGTAACAGTTAGTAGAAAGTTACACTATGATTTTACATGCATACAAACTATAATAGCAAGGTTTACATAAAATATTTTATTCAACGAAATATTTACCACACTGCTCACGACAGTAAATTATAAATTAGCTTGTTACATAGCATTGGCGGAAGCTAGAGCTTGCCAAAATTGTGCAGCACTTGGGATTTGTGAAGGCTTCTTAACTTTCAGAGACGACTCAGGATGAGATGCCAACCTGCTTTTACCCGCTGGCACAGTCACCTGGAAGAAATCATAATTGAACACGTTTAATTTACAACACGTGCGTGATGCACTTTTCATTTTCGAGAAGCTAATGGCAGATAGCATATTGACGGAGAAAATGCAGTTTAGAAATGGAAACCCAGTTCCAATGAATACTTTACATTTAAATACTATAAGTCTAATGATGCATAAAATACTGGTATTTACTTTGAATGTTGAAGTCATTCCGCTGTACGATATTGGATCAGCGCCCTGCTTTGGTTTGTAATATCCAAAGTGTTGTATTCTGTAAACACCTTCCTCTACATTTGGAGGTACTTTCCATGTAATTTCGATTACACTCTCGGTACTCAGAGGTCTTGGTCGAGACCAACGCAATCTGTTTTGATCCGACACAAATATCACCAATTAGAGGACTGAATCAATACTGAATTAAATGCATGATGACATAATGAAATCATTATTTCAAAATCCTAATTCTACTTCGCATGAAAAACGAATAGTGTGAGGATATGTTCCTTTACAAATGAACAATAATTGTTCTATAAATGAAATGCAATTTTATAAGGATTGCCAACTAACTTTGTACTCCAATCCGCATCCGTCGCAACTACTTTCCATTTTCCATCACCCTCGTCCTTCTCCACAAGGAGAAAGGTACCTTCCCGCATTGCGTTGTTACGTAGATGACCACCAACAAAGCGGGTGATAATGGTTTCATCGATGGTTACCTATGATGGTGATGGCTTATATGGTCATTGTATCTTTTTATTGAAAAACAGTCGAAAGCATTACTGTACTGATTGAGTCTCATACCTCTGGAACTGGCTCGACTAGCACATCTCCAAAATTCTTCGCTGGAGGAGCAGTGTCGACCACAATAGGAGTGATAAGTGAGATCTGACGATCAAGAAGATTTGGTGGAGCGGGACCTACGTCTAACTGTTCGCCCTGTTAAGATTTAAATAGTGTGTGTTTAAAATGCCCAACCAAACCACACCTTTTATTGCCCACCTCCAGAAGCGTGACAAGATCTAGGCGGGCGGCTTACCGAGAGCAAATGCTCAGCTAAAGTTTTATATTGATGTTGATAAGCTTGCAGTGTATGAGGACCATAAAGCGTTGAAGCAGCCTCGTAGCGCTGTATGGCGTACTCTTCAATTGTAGCAATGTAATGAGTGTACACATTACTCAAGCCGCCAATAACAACATGCTGTTTTGGACCACCAGGTTTTGTCACGGCTGCTTCAACGGTTTCTCGAAGCCTACGACCCGCCATTGTGGTCAGCTCCCCGGGTATTCCAATTATATATAGGTTTCCAATTTTTAAAATTTGAGTCTCAACTACTGCTGGAACCCACTCATAAGGAAAGTGTGCTTCGCCAATGGAAAGGAGAATGGGCTTCGGCCTGTATTATTTCAAATTCATGATTAGGTAACGAATAAAGTGTGATCAGTGTATATTGACTATATTGTTGATTATATTGCCGTGTTGTTATAATTCTTACTCCTGGCACGCTAGCAATTCAGGTGTAGGTGCTTTTAGTACATTTCTAACTAAATCCCAAAACTTATTTTCAGTCTCGCCATCCCCTTGATAGAAATCAAACAAGCCAGGTCCGTCTGTCGTACCTCCTGCAAAGCTGCGGCCCAGTGCCCCAGGACATGTTTGTACGGTTTCTGTCACGTTGGTTAATGGATCGGTCACTGGCCACTGTTCAATGTTTGCGAATTTTCATTTTAATATGAATTTTTGACGACGCATAAACTTATAAAACATGCCTTCTTTTTGATGTGCTACCTCATGCCAACTCATATTAACAAACTGATGAACAAACTGTATGCTTCCTTTTAATTGCTCTGCGCTGTTATCTTCGTTTTTAAATAGTCTGAACGCTTCATCAAACTGTCGCCTACCAATTATCTCAGTACTTTCTTCCATGTCTCCGTTTGTGCCGGGTCCAAATGCAATGCATTTCTGGCTGAAGTTTCTCCCTTCGATGATGTCGCTTGGGCATAAACTATACATGTGACAGTCGACAGGGGGGTCGGTATCAATGCACTTTGCCCCGTTGATGTTCGGTGACACATCGCCTAAATTTGCTGAAGCAAACGCCGCAACAAATTCACCTTTGCCTGGTCGGTCGTTGGGATTCATTTGATACTCAAAGAGCATACTGGCATACCCTTTATTGTCTCCTGATATTAAGGTATTCGTGTTGTTCATTGATGTTGGATGTACGGCTAAAGGTTAATAATAAAGTAATGAATAAAGTTAATACATACGCAAAATCCATGTCGAACCGATCAATAAGAGTTTTGGGATTGGTATATAGTAAGCATTAGACAATATTAGCATTAGATTGGTTCTTGTTACGGATTTCAAAATTTTTCAAAATTATTATTACTGGGCAGGTAAATGATTTAAGAAACGAAGAAAATGAGACACACCAAACCAATTTATGGAGCCAAGTGGTTTTCCATCTGCAGTTTCAATTCTTAACAAGGTCATCCCAGTATCTACCTGGCCACCATCCTGTTCATACCTTTAGAGTAATTTAATACATGATTTTTGTTGTAATGATTACATGAAGGAACGATTAGAGTGACCATTGAGGATTCTGTTTCCTAATTGTCCCTTCAAATTAATTACAGTAACGGACAAAGCATATGTTCTACATATGAAAAACTTACTTAGCTCTCTCATCCTCCGGATTTGCTAAATAAGATAACAGGCTCCTGTTGATGTTCGCGTCCTTTACGGTTCCCTTGCTAATAAAGACTTTACCAGGTTGGCGGCTCTCATATGCTCGCTCAATACTTTGGACCATTCCATCAACAATGGCGTCAAATGAAATCTGACTGAAACCTGAACTGGTTATCCCGTACATTAAATACTGCAAAAACGCTCCTGGTCCGGAATGCGTATGCGTTCCGCTCAGCAATACCGTTTGATGAGTAAACAAGTTGCCGTACTTTTCTTGAAGTTTCTCGACAACCTTGGAATTAATAACAGTTAGACTAATTTACCTTACCGTTAATTTATCGTTACTTGATAGACGAAAGTATATACCTTGATTTTTAACGCTTGGTCGACCATTCCAATGTCCGCCGATAGAAATACGATTGGCACCCCATCTTCCCCCGATTGAAAGAGAAAAGCTCTGGCGAAAAGTCTAAAATGAATACCTCCAGCCTTTTGGGTGAGACTTGCATAGCCCATCTACAAAATCCCAGGTACAAAAATGTAGCATTCATAGCATTTTAACAATTTTGGTTATTAGAGTTTTTTTTACCATTCCTATATCTGCAGCTGGTCCAGTAACATCAGCAATTCCAACACCAACAATGTAATCACCTTCATCGTTTGCAACTACAACGCCCGAAAGTGGTCCTAGGAAGGCTAGGACCATCAGCAGAGAGCCAGTCCCTTTAAACATTTTCTATTCAAGGGCTAATTATCTTAATAAAAGGAAGAAGGGTTTCAGATTTAAGACTGGAATCCTCTTTCACAAAAAGGGTGTGTGCCGTACGAATGCGAAGGCTAGTGTCCAATAAGAATGTCTAGCATTAAAAAAATCGAGATTCAATACGTAGTAATTTACTGATTAAATCATCTTTCTTGCCATTACCAACGTGCCAATGTCATTTTGTCAATTTTTGCTTATCTTATCATTCCCGGTTGAACTGTATTACATTGCAGGTGACACTTATATCAAGATATTATGTAAGATACGGTAAATTGATTACCAATTATATCTAAGTGTATTTTTGTCTTTATTTAAATAAAATGACAATTCGGGGCTTCGCATTTAATTTTATTATTTATCCGTAACATTCGGCTTGTTTCACAATCAAACTTACGACTGGTTAATAGAAGTTCAGGCGAATATATGCCTATAAGCTATACCTATAAGTAACAAGCTCATTATACATGTTAGATTGATTGCGTATTTAATTGGCAGGATTCAATTCTCTCAATCGACAAGGAAAATATTCACGTCTTTTGACTTTAGTCAGCGTCGGCATCGTTCATTGTTCTAACAACTCGTTGTTCATCTCGTAAGATTTTGAATTCGTCGTATATCACCAAACTAATTTCAAGGCTACACTCAATCCTAACTCCAGTCCAGCCAGCCAAGGGGTAAAGGACATTTTGTAATTAGACAGTGATTCAGGAAGAGGGAACAGGTTGTCTTAGTCTCTTTAGGATAATTGTTTTCAATCTTGATTGAATTTTTGAATGCCAGTTATGACGCTGATTTGATTTTTGATTTGAATGAGTTTAAGCTAAACGTGCTGCCAGTTGCCAGTACATTCCCTATTCCCTCTATTCGATTAATAATCCCAAGTTATGATATGGAATAAAGTTACAATTATTGATTTGATAATGAATTGAAGTAAATTATTTTCCACACTAAAAATCATGTTTTATTAAAATCGCATTTTTGGTACAACTTATTACATGGCATTAGCGGAAGTTAATGCTCACCAAAATTGTTCAGCGTTTCCAATTTGTGTAGTTTCCTTACTGACATTGAGAGTTCATTCAGGATGAATGAAAAAACCTGCTCCTCGCCCCAAGTTGATTTACCTGGAAAATATCCAAGTTAATTTTTCAACTGCCCATCCCCATATATGCATAGTACATGTTTATTGCGAGTCTGGCAACGCAACCCCAAGCAAGGACTCTGAGAACCAGGAATGCCTACTTAAAAGTAGAATTACCTTGAATACTGAAGTAACTCCGGTGTATGATCTTGGGTTAGCGTCTTGGGATGGTTTATAGTATCCGAAGTGGCGTATTCGATACATACCCTGCTCTGCATTTTGAGGAACTTTCCAAGTAATTTCATTGATGCTTTCGGTACTATCAGTGCTTGGTCGAATCCATCGGAATCTGTTTTCGTTGGATTGTTTATAAAAGCGAATATCAGATATATTCACCTGTAACTTAATTAACTTAATTTATAGGATATGCAAGATAGGACGAGATTACGTAGCCGAATGTTTTCAGTCAGTATAAACTAACTACCAATGCCATGGCTTTGTTGGGTCTAGCCATGTATGGTATGATATTCAATCCATTACTGATTTCAATCTTGACCAGTTTACTAATGGATGTTCGTGGAGTACTCGTGCTTATGAAAAGCGATTCAAATAATTTACTTACTTTGTACTCCAGTCAGCATCCGTCGCAACAATCTTCCATTTTCCTTCACTCTCTTCCTTTTCAACAAGAAGGAAGGTACCTTCTCGCATTGGATTATGCCGTGGGTGACCCCCAACAAACTGAACTCTTACAGTGTCATATGGTTTGACCTGAGTATTACGGAGAGTAGAAAAGAAATTCACTGTTAAAATATTTTGTTGTAAGGTTCTTTTTTGTTTGAGATACGGACATTGTAGAATAAAATTCATAATTTCATACTTCCGGAGATGGCTCAAGTAACACATCGCCAAAATTCTTCATGGAAGGAGCAGTGTCCACTTGAATTGGAGCAATAAGCGACCACTGACTTGCAAGGAGATCTGGTGGAGAAGGACCTACTTCTAGCTGTTCTCCCTGCGAAGATGTAATCAAGTCATTTTTATGCATCTATACTTTAATGGATTGGAACTCGGATTTTGTAATAATAAAAGGGAATTTTAATTATATCTACAATGATGTCAGCTTACGGAGAGCATAGCGTTTGTCATTAGTGTATACTGATGACGATAAGCATCCAAAGTATTACGACCGTAAAGCGTTGATGCGGCTTCGTAGCGTTGCTCGTCGTACTCTTCTGGGGTCGCAATGTAATGTGTATACACATTGCTTAAGCCAGCTATAACAACGTGTGGGGTTGAGCCACCAGCTGCTGTTACAGCTTCTTCTACTGTTTTTCGAAGTCTTCGACCCGACATTGTAGTCAGCTCCCCGGGTATGCCAATTATATATAGATTGCCAACTCTTAAAATTTGAGTTTCCACAATAGGTCGGAACCCAGGCATATGGTTTAGTTAGCTCCCCAACCGGAAGAAGAATTGGCTTTGGCCTACAACACGAGTTTCACGAATGAGAGACCATTTGCGAGAAAATTCCCCTGTGCCGTGTGCAACTAAGGTTGTAATTATACTTACATTTGGCAGTTTCTTAAAGGAATCGATGGTGGTTTTAGAAAGTCTCGTACAAGGTTCCAAAATGGATTATCTGAAGTTTCCCCTTGTTGGAAATCAAACATACCAGGTCCATCGGTAGTACCTGCTGCAAAGCTGTAGCCTAGAGCAGCCGGGCATGTTTTCTTGATTTCGGTCAAGTTGGTTAATGGGTTAACCTCATCCCACTGTTTAAAGTGTCCAATAAGTTTTACTGTACGTTATTAACCGTATAATATTTAAAGTGAGACCGACGGGAATTGATCGCATGAAATCTTAATCTTACCTCGTATTTACTCATGTCAACATACTGATGAATATGCTGTACGGTTCCCTTAATTTGATTCGGTGTGCCGATCTGTTTTTTATATAATTTTGACGCTACGTCATATTAGCCTCCTTCCAATTATCTCTGTACTTTCTTCCATGTCCCCATTCCTCCCAGGTCCAAATGCAATGCATTTCTGGCTGAAGTTTCTCCCTTCAATGATGTCACTTGGACATAAACTATGAATGGGGTCACAATCGTCGCCAGTATCAATGCACTTTGCTCCCATGATGTTTGGTGACACATCGCCTAAATTACTTGAGGCAAAAGCAGCAACAAACGCTCCCTTGCCTGGTCGGTCGTTGGGGTTCATTTCGTACTCAAAGAGCATGCCGGCGTATCCTTTGTTGTCGCCTGATATTAAGGTATTCGTGTTGTTCATTGATGTGGGATGGACCGCTACGATATTAAAAAGGTGGGAGTTAGTGATATACCTATATGCAAGTGATTGTGTGGTCTCGCCTTTAAAAAAAGTAATGTATTGTGATGTGATTAGGCACATACCAAACCAGTTTATGGAACCGATTGGTTCTTCCTCTGGCGTTTCGATTCTCAACAAAGTCATTACTTTATCTACATCACCACCGACAGCTGTATACCTAGTGGGGGTACAAAATATGAATTTAATAGCATTTAAGGCATGATGCTTTTGATGGACTTGAGATATTATTCCCTGCAATAATCACAAAGTGAAAGTTTATTTGGTAGGAAACCTACTCATTTCTCTCTGCTTGTGGGTTTGCTAGATATGATGTGGGGCTCCTGTTCCTATTTGCATTTTCGACCATTGCCTGGCTAATAAAAAGTTTTCCGGGTTGACGGTTCGCATAAGCTCGCTCGATACTTTGAACCATTCCATTAACGATTGAGTCAAATGAAGATTGGTAGAAACCCAAACTGGTTATTCCGTACATTAAGTACTGCAGGAATGCCGCAGGGCCAGAATGGGTGTGCGTTCCACTAAGCAATACGTTTTGTGGGTTAAATACGGTATATTTTTCTTGAAAGTTTTTCCACTACCTGTTGATCAGCGGCGAAAAATTAAATGCGGAAGTGTAGTGCTTTACAATGTGCAAGTCATTTAAAAACTGCAATGTAATCAGGCAAGTGCTAACGTGTTAGCATAAAGTTGAATATCTTGGCATTGCAGTAGTATCTAAAGAGTAACGAGAGTCGCGTAATAAAGCATATTTATTAAAAAATACCTTAGTCTTTAGCGCTTGATCGACCATTCCAATGTCAGCCGATACAAATACGACTGGTTCTCCATCCTCACCGGATTGGAAAACGAAGGCTCTGGAGTAAAGTCTAGTATGAATTCCTGCAGCTTTTTGAGTGAGACTTGCATAACCCATCTAGCGAAGTGAAGAAAATGTTATGGAGAATTTATCATGACGTAAAATTTGGTTTGAAACACCCTAATAATGTACCATTCCAATATCTGCAGCTGGTCCTGTAACATCCGCTATCCCGACCCCAACAATGTAGTCTCCGTCATCGTTTGCAAGTACGATACTAGGAAGTAGTCCTAGCAGAGCTAGAACCATATACGGGCCTATCCGTCTATACATCTTCAAATTTAATTTGAGGCAAATCCGTCTTTAAAGGGAGCTTCGTGATTGAACCTCCTACCTCCAGAAGGGACTAATTAATGCGTGGGTAATTGGAATGTAGCATCTCCACAAAAAATTGAGATTTAATTTTTCCTTATCATCATGCTATTATCATTATCCAATGTTTCAGTGCCATGTTCAAGTTAAGTTGTGCTATCTTATCATTTAGTCGGCGTGACTTTAGATCACGTGTTACAATAACTCGGATATCGATAACACCAATCAATCAATCAATTACTTGAATTACTAACCTACAATATCAATAATTTTTTGATGTACTTCGGATGATCCACGCTGCGTTCCCTCTGATTGCATAATATCATATAGCATGGGATATTGCGATTATATAACTTTTTAGTGCACAATTAAGAAGTGTACCAATGTACAAAAATCCACACGCACGCAACCTGATGACGATGAGTATAATTCACCGTTTGGTCCTCGAACATTTAAGTTTGTGGAATCATTTTATTCAGGTTTTCCCGATGACACTATATAAATCATTTATTAATTTTGTGTACAATTAAATTTCCGTTTTTAAACTCATATTGTTGGTACAAGATTAAGACTAGTACTGCACCTTCGATTACCACTATTTACCAGCAGAGCCGAAACGGATGCTGCGGCTTGATTGTCGGAGTAGTATGAAATAGCAAGTATTTTTATTACCCTGAATTTGTATGGAACCTCCAGTACACGATCTGAGTTCCCCTCCCCTGCATTGCATTGGTAGGCTTTTTCCCGGAATGCGTTTATTGGAAGTTGAAAAATTAGGGTTAGGTAGGCTGGATAATTGGTTTTCGTTGGGTTATTGGATTATACACAAATAAAAATGCAGTAGCAAAATTGTTCGGGGAGTGTTGCTTATTTCCAACAATGGAAAGATGGGTTATGCATTATGCCGTCCCATGGCATACCTCAAAGTTACTCCTATCAATATGGTGAATAGTGAATAGATTGAAAATTTTCATCTCATCCTTGCAGCATTTTGCTACAATCTTTTTCTTAGAATGTAAAATGACAAGTTTTGGTTTCTAGCTCATTTGTATTTCCTATTCAATATAAACGTTCTTGATGCTAAACTGAATTCAATTGTGGATTGCGTGCATTGATTCGATCTGATGATAATGATGAGTGAGGGACTACCTGGATGGTCACTTGAAAGTGGTACCACTTGAATTCAAATTATGGGTTCGCTTCTTCATGTTGCATGAAAATTCAAACATCTATGATTAAAGCTAGGCTTACGTCATATATAATATTGTTATGACGTAAGCCTCAGATTAAATATACTACTCATTGCCTTGCAGGATTAAAACAGGAATAACCGATACAACTCTAGCACATCTCAACTTGATTCGTACAACCTGACTTAATGGTCTTTATTCAGTCAAAGAAAAAACAAAAGATAATGATTGACATATATAGAGATAGCAAGCACTACACAGTTCCATCTGTATCATTTGGATTCATGAATAGAAAGTTACGAACACTAGTAGTGTGGTACAATTAGCTTAAAACATGTAAGATTTACCTGCAAGGAACATCTTGTGACAACTGACTATAATGAAATATCACCACTAAATTTCCTTTCGTTTGTGAGTTCACTACTCACTGCTGCTTCCGCCTTTACGTGTTGATTGAAGAAAAGTAGACGTTTTTTCGTAAACCACGAAAGTGATGGCAGTTGCAGGTACAACCCTTGTTAGATTCGGAACCAGTCCTTTATAGAAACCTCGCATGCCTTCATTTCTATATAATATACCCAACCAATTCCGAAATCATTATACATTTGAAAAGTAAGAAATATTCGTTATTTTGCGTTTATGCAAATATTTTTTTTCAACAAAGCATAAATATATGATTGCGCCAAACGGATCGGATCACTGTTAAGGCAGTGACGCACGAGAAATATATGATGCTTGCGGAGAGCAGTAGCACACGCCGGTTAAACGTTAACCATAATTGGTTTTATTCAATTCATGTAATATGTATAATTTATCTGGCCAAGTCAATATACTCTTTATACAATGCGACATCGAAATCACGCGCACTACGTAATAAATAATATCATGGTCATATTTATAACTATATCTTTGCGTATCAAAGTGGAGATGAAAGGGTAGAAAAGATTCGTGTTTTAAAAATCGCCTATCACATCACATCATAATTGAATTACTTTATATCATCCAGACCAGCTAGATAATTTGATAATTTACTTCGTCATTGTATTGCTTTCTAAACTCATTCATTCGCTAATGGTTATTGAATTAAATATATCACGAGACTTCCATGATAATATATGAAAACCACAAAACACCGATTCAATTTTTCATATAGTACATTCAAATTCAAAATGGTCGTTTGGATTGGCAAATTTTACATTGTGGAATATTAAGGAAGTAAAATGGACTGCAAGTGTGTACCCCATTTCCGATACTGCAGGATTAACACCTGCAGGGGCATCCTACCCTACCTAGGTAAACAATTATTGTATGGATGACTAAAACCTGAGCCACTTCACGTAACTCACTAAACCTTGTCAACAGTTGACACTCAACTTAATAATTGTCAAATAATCGCCGGGAGCATAAAGTGGAATTTGTGCCAGCCAAGGTCATGCTTAAAAATATAGACACATGTTTGTTTACGACTAAAACCCTGCCTACAATGGAACCATAAACCAACTTATTTCAGAATCAGGTTTACTATTCGCACTAACATTACAAACAAAACCTTGACCCACTGCATAGATCATTCTTCATATATGCTACGTTAAAATTTTAGTGTACATTTTGAGAATCTATTTTTTTAAATTATCAACTCCTGGAGTTATTCGTAAATTTTTCATAAATTAAGAAAACGAGACATATATTCGGTGTTACATGAACTAGATAAGGGGTTAAACCCTTATAAAAGCCACGAATTCCTTCATACCTCCAAGTTTGGCGTATAACGTCCATGACACCTTCATAACTTCTGTGTTGATCTTGAAGTCGTGCTCGAACGACTTGATACGGGTATGTACTTCCTGCAGCAATTAATTTAGAGACTGCGGCAAACGAGAGATACTCCAGTGAATCCTGAAATGTGAATTACAGAAATATTGTAGAACAATTCATAAATGTCTCGAGACTTTACTCATCCAAACTCACCAGTTTTGCATCAATTGGCATATTTCTGTATTTATTATAAACAGTCTTCATTTCTTCATACACCATAAACTGGATTGCGCCATGAGACACACCAAACATCCCAGGTATAAAACCTCTGTACAAGCCCCGAATGCCTTCCATCTTGTACACTTTAACCAGTGCGTCTGCCATCCCTCGATAATAAATACTAGGATTTGCAGCAGACCCGGTACCTTATATAAGGAATATTGTACAGTTAGATTGATTACAATTTCAGCATGTCATGAAAAAACTTTGCAGCAATTACCAACTAACTGAGGTGACCCAGCAACTGGAGCAACTGACCCGTACTGTAAGCATAGCCGGGTTTTTACGACCCACAACGGGTTTGTAACAACTAAAGTCAAGATGCCTGCTTCAGCCGCAATTGTCATGTGTCCCACAGGTCCCAAATCCTTCTTGGAATCACCTCCTTGCGACTTTGTTTTCAGGGAGTTGTAAAATAAAAAGTATAATCCCCAGGCACTTCCGGCACCCCACACATTTGGCGTTACTCCTCTATAATAACAAAAACCAATATAGAGACCTTATTTACCGACTTCTCAGAACATGAATGACGTATGGTTGGTTACATTACAACAGTTAATACTACTGACCTATAAAGTCCTCGGAATCCTTCGTCTTTCAAAATACATTTGAATGCATGAAATAGACCGTTATATTGGGGACGGGAGCTCAGACCATCACTAACTGCAAAACGGATTTTCACAAGATCCAGCGGATGCAGAATCAAGGTGGATGCAACTCCTCCAGACACTCCAGCCACTAAATGCTCCATTCCGACGTAGGAAAAGAAGGATTTGTTTTCCGGAAGTTGTCTACTATGCAAACTGCGCGTGGTTGTCTTTGCGTGCGTCGTTAAATTGTCAAGTTTTGTTGCAGACTCTCCGCCTTCTTGGGTTACGGAGTGAAGTGCGTGCACCGTAGTAAATGGTCTATAACGAAACTTTTCACAGTATCTTTGAACGCGCCCCACTAATGTCAGACTTGCGTAGTTGGATTCGAAACGCAGCAGGCTTTTGTTTTGTTCACGAGCACAATTGTAACAGAAATCTGATGAAAACTCAGCTGGTTGCTGAAACCGAAACCCTTCATCTTTATTATTATTACAGGATTGATCTACCGCATCACGCTGCTTTGTAAGAACAATGTTGGCTTCCTTCATTTCTTGTCCAAGGCAGTGGATACAAGCTGAAAGACAAATATCCCGTGAACCTTCATTCTCCACTTCCAAAATAATTTTTACTACATTACGAAATACGACCATGGACAAGGAACAGTAAAAACCTACACAGCTTTCCAGTTCATTTCAGCCGTGATGAATTTAAGAAAATATATATTATATTATATTTCCAGCGATAGTGGATCAAGTCATCATCACACCATGACCCATGCAGCCCGACACCGTCACCTCCTCTATACCAAATACCAGTACTGGTACAACATCATAGTGTCATTGGTCATTTATTAAGAAACCTATAGCCTAGCAGTAACAACCTACATACTTGTCCTATCTATGTGACAAGCTGTCATATAAGTAATATGTATTGATATAGCATATACAGCATAAAGGTTACGCTTTGCAATTATGACAGAAATTCACTTTTGCCGTTGCCTTCCTGTGTGGGATACTGTGTAACTATAATCTCCGCTCCACAACTTTCAGTATTTCTTCGGCAAATAAATGTAACATTGTTAATAGCATGCAGGCCAGGGGATATCCAGTTATTCCAGTTTCTCTCAATCACTCAACCAACTAAATAAATCATCATCATCAATAAACACTCAACTCTTTATATCCTTTCTCCGCTTTACCCCTTTAGTGTTATTTAAAGCACTACCTCTTGACATTTATTCCATTCCACTATTTCCAGTTCCAGAACATGTTCGTATCGGACTTAATTCAGCTAAAGCTCACTTTATGATACAATTAGCATGAACAAATGCAGTGCTCAAATGCGTAATCGTTCCGATGATATCAGACCATATCAAATGCAAGCAGTCCTGCTACATGGTAATGGTATTAAGTTTATTCGTTATTGTCGTTATCTACTTGACTTGTATATTATAAGGTCTTGAAGAACATCACGTACCCCCATTTCATTCATGACAGCTTTACATTGCAATTTGCATTGTGGGTGATGATTCTTATAACTTGTAACTTTTGCCTACAATGTAACGTATAAATCCTTAGGACAGTAAATAGATAACCGAACCTGATACCTGAAACCATTTTGAATATAAAATGAAGTGCTGTTGGGATAGATGGGGTGAAGGTGAAAGGTCACGATAACTTATTATCTAGATATCACCCCTTTCCATTCGTAAGTTGCTTCAAAACACAACGAACTCTGATAACGATACCGGTGGTGTGGAGGAATTACTTATCATGAATCATTTTAAAAGAAGTTTGAGTGTCTCGAAAAGGTCTCTCGAATATTAAAAAACGGTAAATCCAGAGTTCCGAAGTAATCCATCGCACATGCTGTGCACTCTACACTAGATATAACGGATAAATGCGTATTAATATAAATTAAATTGACCTAAATCTTCCTCCACAAACACGGTGTTTGTCTTACGTAACTTGCGAAATCTCCCCACAAAACACTTTTACATATATTTCCGTTATTTGCACAGACGAATTTAATTCTGCTGAAATGAACGAACGAGCAAATATTTAATTCTTATTCTTACTTGCTCTTAAGTACTACAGCTACAGTACCCACCCACTATCGAAATGCTTGCGTGAGACTATCCATTTGTTACCAATTACCAAATTGTCTAAAAGAGAAAACTGCAGGAGTCCAGAGGATTGGATGGAATCCGTGCAAATCAAATATTTACGTCACTACCAACCTTCGCTGGCTAATTAACTTCATTGAATCATCGTCACAAACATCTTTATTGCAATTCCAATTCCAACCAGAGTGTAATATATGAGTAGAAATAGAAATTACGCATTCCATTTTCCATTCCAAATGCTGCCTTAATACTGCGTACAAACGACCACCACCAGCGCAATAGGCGATTAGAATGTTGTAAACTTTCAATTGCTTTGCTGTCGTAAGTCAATGCAGGTATTCTCCACGATCTAGGTGCTTTCCACGTAACAATTTGTTAATGCACTAGCTAAAAGGTGTTTGCTGCTACTCTATAGTCTTGTCTTGTTAGATGCGACATCGACTCATTTCAATTCACTTTCTTTCATTTACATACGTACTACTAATTACAATTATACACGCCATTTTTTGGAGCTTGAAATTATATCGGTCTTTTAAGATTCTTCCACACATTCTGCTGGACTTGCAGGTATTATATATAACTAATTGTAAATAAATGTGTAGAAAGTCTTTCTTTACTTACCTATTAAAAGATTAATTAAAAATTCACGTCATTCTTCCCCGTCTGATGATGCAATTACGACTGGGCTCGTCTTCAAAAGATGTAGAAACACAATGACAGGACGCTGTAGATAACTGTTTAAAGGGAAAATTCTGATCTGTGGTCTGAAAGCCTGGGTCCATTTTGCGTTATTTTAATTCTGAGTAAAAACTGGGTGTAAGTTCTACAGCTATCTTCATCATCATCACTCACGACACGACATGCCATGTGCCTAATGCCTATGTTCATGTTCTATGTATTCAAATTCCATTAACTTGTGCTGCGTGTGTGTGCCACACTGTGCATAAACGATATACCATCGAACCATGAACACAGGTTTTATTAACACTACTACTTGTGTGCTTTGTGTTTGTGCTTGCCTTGAAATTGACTTAAAACTTATCCTGTCTGTCTACCTGCTGATCATCGGATGATCAAGATTTAAAACATAGGTATCCCATATATTTTTTTTCTTCAGAAATTGAGCATGATGCAACCTCGTTGCTTTTGTATTTTGGCACGCAGTATGCAGCTGTGCTGTATGTAATGTAAGATGAGAGAGTAATAGGAAGGAGGCGGAAATAATAGGCACTTTTAATAGGCACTTCTGCTGAGCCATTCTAACTTTGCATACAAATTCAAATGGAGAGAGAGAGAGAGAGAAGTTTTCCTATTACAATGCGATCTGACTTTTCTTTGCGCAGTACATATTATGCATTATATGCTCGTGTACACGCGAATACGCGATATACTCCTAATAAATCTGACGGGGACATATATGAATACATATATGAATGTCCAAAATACATACCAAAACCAAATATACGTTACTTACGTAACATACAAATTCAAATGGAGAGAGAGAGAGAGAGAGAGAGAAGTTTTTCTATTACAATGCGATCTGACTTTTCTTTGCGCAGTACATATTATGCATTATATGCTCGTGTATTTACACGCGAATACGCGATATACTCCTAGTAAATCTGACTGGGACAGTATGACTATATGAATGTACAAAATACATAACGTACAATCACTATTATTGCTTTGATCCGCTTTGAGTTCGGTCCTCGCTCTCACATGCCCATGCCAGTGACATGTGTATGTGATACTACGGGAATATTGTGCTGATGCTGATCACAGTATACGTACAATCACTATTATTGCTTTGATCCGCTTTGAGTTCGGTCCTCGCTCTCACATGCCCATGCCAGTGACATGTGTATGTGATACTACGGGAATATTGTGCTGATCACAGTGATCACCGTGTGCGTGCTTAAAAAGCTCACAATTGATGTTACATATAGCCATACTACCATGTAGTAGAAACTTTGAAAGAGAAATCTTTTTTAAACTAAAGATTGACTGATGCATGATGCTGACGGTAATGCTGGTCTGGTTGAAATTATTTATCGCTTTCTGATTGTCTCGAATGCCCATAGTATATACAAATACTAAAGAAGCAAATTTTTGATGCATATGATGTGCGAATAAAACAATGAATGTGTTGTGTCAAAACCTGGGAGGATGCATGTCTATGAATGTATCTCAATGGTCAAAACAAAAATATTTCTAAGGAAAAACTAGGTTACATTACATGGAAAATTCCCTTACGATCCGACACCTTGTTCCAAGACAAGAGATGCGATATGTGTTGTCTTTTAGTAACGTCAACGTGCGTACTCCTTTTAGAATGCACACATTCAAGATGACTGAATTGGACATTCACTTGCTGATACTGATATATAGCACTGATGACTTCATATGATTTTAGGAGTAGTACACTAAGCTAAACCAACGTACCTTCTTATACATTTCTGGGTAAAAAATGAGCTACCCTCGTTTCGTTGCACTTTCTGCTTGCCTGATTTATTGTGACAAAATAGTAATTTCTACGCTACTTAACATTCATAACAGAAACCAGTTATTTCTAGTTTCAAACCAGTTAGACAACAATACCTGAATGGTTCATTTAATCGTTGTATCTGAAATCTGCGATGAGTCAGAACATAACATCCATTCAACACGTGAAGGGGACAAGTTTGACTTTGTTGTTTGACTACGTTCATTCGGGCTATGTAGGCTGCCGGCTACTTTAGTACTTACAAATTACAACGAGCTTATAACCATTCAAGTATTGCGTGCCTGGCACGAGTTTTTTTAGCATGCGAAGGCATAGAAAATTAGTAACATTTTCAAATATTCAAGTTTGAGTAACATTTACAATAAACAACAAACAAGAAGGAATTTGTTAATTGCTTGGGTTAGTCCCTGTAACAAACGGAACATTATTTTCTCTTGCTTTGTAAAGCTCCATTAGCAATTGTTTAACTTTCGGGTGGCAGTCAGTGAACCTTTGTTTTGTAGAATCAAAAAACTCTTGCAAAAATCCAGGTTTGTCTTCCGCTCTTTCGTACTCATAAGCTTGTAACACCATGTCAAAGCGATCCAGGTCTTTTACCAGCTTTGCTTCATTAGTCTTCCCATCCTCATACTCCTTAAATCGTAACCAAAACATACCATTTTTTACAATTTCCAACTACCTACCCTACCGAGAAGGATACAGACAATGGCAGACGCCAGTATCCTTAACATAAATACAGAAATTATTATATTATACAGTCTTCGAAAAATATACCTGAAATAACTGACGAATTTCATCCGCACTTTTATTTGGAATCAAACCAGCCAATTTTTCAATAGCTTCTTTTTCCATGTTGTACTTGTCCACGTCATTAACCCCGTCATGTGGAGTAAAATCCCCAATGATTGACTCCCCAAGATCATGCACGATGGACATCCTGATGCACTTGTTCATGTCCAAAGTTGGATCGTCCACAAGGAACGCACTCATCACAGCCATCCTGTACATGTGTCCAGCAACTGTTTCAGGCTTCGTAACATTGTGGCGTAGCCAACCCGTACGATCCAGGTGCTGGAAAATGCAAAAAATAACATACAGTAATTACTAATTAGTTAGTTAGTTAGTCTATTAAAATTACAAAAATTGCTTATGCTCATCTCATCATCATGCTGCCTATGCCTGTGCGTCTTTCTTTGTTCAATTGACTACC
>JAANSN010000633.1:0-50876 GCA_036850665.1 Dicranocentrus wangi
TTACGGAACAGTTATAATGTGTCTAAGATACATGTGTAATAGTTATGAAATCAGCCTTTGGTTGTTACTAAATATGCACGTTAAATAAAGCAATATCAATATCAATATCAATATCATGACATGACTGTTTTTGTGCGTGGACATGCGATAAGATAGAAGACGCTAAATAAAAGGAGCAAAAATGATATATATATTTTGTTAAGAGGCAAATGCCAGGGTTTCTGTTTGTGCTGGTTCCCAAAGCGGAATCAAGACAGAAGGCTAATAGCTAAATAACGGCAAGTGTAATAACTTGTATATTAAAATATTGGATGGGATTGTTGATCTTATTTATTTACCTGATGCACAATTAACAGCTAGTATAGAAGAAAATGATGCAGTGTAGGTGAGAAAGGTGAGGTGATATAACAGTAAGAGAATAATATTAATTGCTAGTTTGGTCACTCATAATATTCGCAATCTAATGACTGGTTGTTATGATTTCTTACTGTTTTCTGCAGAAGATAGAGATGCTCATTCATTCACATTGACTAACTGAACTCGAGTCGGGTTGATGATGTCGGGGCAGCTTTCATGCTGAATGGATCATCATGAGGATGATGATGATGATGAAGAAGATGCGCTGTTGATGGATTTTGGAGATGAAGGTGGTGAGGTGAGGATGATGATGATGATGACGATGATGCAGGTTGCAGAGAGGTTGCTAAAATGATGCTCTAGCTAACTCAACTCAACACACCATCCACTTACTTTATTTACTTCACTTGATCTTGCTCTTGATGATCGACGAAACTAAAACTAGTCTTGCATTGCAAAGCGTAATAATAATAATAATAATACTAAAGTAATAGGTTTGCTTGCACAAGAGAGGTGAGAGATGAATGATGCTGTTTTAGAACAACAACGGAACAAATGGAAGGGGCTTTTCCTTTGGCTGATGTTCTCTCGCGAAATTAATGCGCATCTCAAACTCTTTGATTTTTGCGGATAGGTCAAGCATGAAATATATTAGTCGTGCTTTGTTTGCTCTTCTCTCCTCTCTCACTCAGGTGTACACACGGGCCCAACAGCACCAATAATACTTTATATATACTCTTGTCTTGTCTACTTGCCTGTCTACTCACTCCACTACTCTACTGTTCCAAATGATGGACTGCAAATGTTTCCGTTTAACCAGCACAGCTTTTTGGCTGTCATGCAAATCACACACTTTCCTTTCCTTCCTCCGTAATGCTCCCACTTTCTATTCCATGCGACGTAATGAATATTTGATGGTCATCGACCTTCAGCCGAGTAAGGGACAAATCTAAATGGTCTTAATAGTAGTCTTCCCCTCTCCTTCCTGCTTTATCTCTTTTCCTTGACAGTAGACGACGACGACGACGAGCTAAACAGCCAAAATGAATTGGCATGAGGATGGAAGCATGTTATTAGTTTGGTTGTATGTAGGGAAAATTATGAGCTGTGGGTTCGGTTGGAGGAGCTGCAAGCCAAAGCCAAGGTTGCACGAACTTCTTTCTGTGGAACACTCTCACTGTCAATAAGTAATAGATGCGACGAGCTAGTTGGCTTGTGATAGGGTACCTAAGCAGTAAAAGCAGTAGCAGTTATATAAGTGTCCAGTTGTCCAACTAACAGTCGCCAATAGCAGGACGCGACGGGGACCCTAGTCCAGAACTCCAGCAGAACTGCATTCAATATCACACAAACCTCCCCTCCCCGCATTCAATTAAACGCTTTTATGCGAATAATAAAATCACAATTTATATTGAATGTGTGCTCGTGCTCTGTTCACTCTGTCTTTCTACTCCTTCAGTACTCAATCAGTCAGTCAGTTGTGCACTTTGTTGAAATGTTGTTGTCACGAAACTTTTTTCCCAAAACTACAAAGTCCCACTCACTTGATACTTTTTTAGGGAGCAAGGACCAGGAGGACTACTGGAACCCGAAGACAACCCGAAGGAGCAGCAGGGTTGTTGCTTGATTTCAAATCCATGTCGCCCATCCAGGGAGGCGGAGGGAGGGAAATATATATATTATATTTATGCTAAGGAGTCGTCGTCGTCGACGAAAATGGGAAGGAAACGTGAGGCTGTGTTGGTTGTGGAAGAAGATTCCTCCGAGAAACACATAATATGTTCTTAGGCAGGGAGCAGACACACATCGCGGCACACACCTCCCGTGTTTGTCGTTCTATATCTACCTTGTGTCTGCTCGCAAATTGCCAAGCCGACTGACTAGGGATCAATTGGAGAGAGAATCATCATCATCCTATCCTCTAGAATTGTGTCCACTTTCTACTACTACGCAAGCCAGAGCAACAACACACACTTCCACCTCTTGCAATGCAACCATTCTCACATTTATTCTCACTGTGAGCAAGCGAGCGAGCGAGTGAGTGAGCCAACCTTCACAATGCAATGATCACTTTTATCATATATGCTATCATGCAGTTTAGCAAGCAAGAAAAAGCCAGGAGGAATATAGAGTAACAATATAAAAAAGGGGTAGGCAAAAAGGCAAGCAAGCAAGCCTTCAAATCCCATATCCTCAACAACAAACAGAGAACGAGAGAGAAAAAAACATATATTCGTGGGCTTTAAGGAAACCTCTGTTCTCTTCTGCCTCACTCGCTCACTCACACTCACTCTTTGCCTATAAGCCAAAACCAAAAAGATTCTTGTGAAAACTGCGATATTATTATTATTCTTATAACAGAACAGGCTGTGCATGCACATCACCGCCACCACCACCACCACCACCAACCATATTATACCAATAAAAAATACCATGCGAATTTTCTTTTCACACAAGGCATAGCCCTGCACATATCATGTACATACCTACAAAGAATAATATTATTATACTCTTCAATGTAATGTAATGTAATACCTATGCGGATTGTGTGCTTCTTGACTCCTCGTCTTCCTCTTCTCTCCAATTCCTTCACAAGTGAGGAGCAAGCAGCAGCTTTCTTAAAATGCATGGGCCTTTCCGCTCCCCTTCCTCCTTTTTCTTTACAAGAATCTAAAACGCTTTCATCTCAGGAGCAACAGCAGCAGCAGCGAACTCTCAGCTTTTTGAGCAGCAAAGAAGCAAAGGCAAAAGCGGTACATGATATTGAGCTCTAGCTCTGCTCCTCTCTTGTTCCCTTGTTCCTTTGTGCAAATAATAAAATGTGAGTTCGTGAACGAACTGACTAGCACACTGCAACAGAGAGAGGAACAGAGAGCCAGAGAAATAGTATGAGATAATATTATGCAAAAAAGTGCAAATCATGGTATAAACTTCATTTAAAAATAATAATAATAACAATAATGGAATGGGATATATATAGTATGTTAATAGCAATATTATATCATCATCACATTTTTTTGCAAACCACAACTTAATAGCAACAACAACTACAGCAATTGCGACGAGAACGACAATGGGACAAGTTCACAAAAGTGTTTTTTGAATGCATTGTGACATTATTATGCAAACCTAGAAAATCCTTTTTGACACTTGCTTCCCTTCCCGATTGTGTAGCTAGACTGTTGCATAATGCTGTTGTTGAGCATTCTAGAGAGGAGATTTCTATGAAATGGTAAAAGCTAAAAAAAGCGAACAGGATGTGGTTTACACATGTCGTTCACTAGGACCAAAATGGTTTGGTACGGGTACGGTATCCTAAATCGTATGTTATTAATACGACATATTATAATATTGTTTATCTGTTTCCCGGTGACACAGCTCCGTTTGACAGGGAAATGAATATGAAGGGCATCAGGCCTTTTAAATTTGGCAGTTTCCATTACTTGCTAAAAAATCTCACTAATGCATGTGGGAATGGACACTGGCGAAGAGGGACAGACAGCGAAACCCAAAAGTCACCTTTCTGCTTTTTTTTTGCAAAACCACTCTGCAGCATGATTTTCCTGAATATTCTAAATATCTAATAAGAAAGGTCCAAGAAGGGATCTGTGTCTGGTAAAATTTACATATTTTTATCATTTGCATGTCCGTTTACACAGACGCATGCATTCCCGTCTAAAATCACTCGCATGAGAGTTAATTGTGCTAACGGTCTTATACCCACAGTCACTCATTATGAGTCAAAATCTACCTTGAATTCAGAAGAAAGATCTTGCTCACAAGCATTTTTGCTGTTGCCACTTGTCACATATAAACATTAACATTGGATATTAGCTTGCATCCTCAATGTAATTTATTCAGCCTAATTGTAAGTTTAGTTTACACGTGGTTTCTAGGTGCATTTTAATGCGTCGACGCTGCTATATTATAATGATAAAGTCCTCTGCATTGAATTGTTAACAAATTCCAGTAACAATGTAGATCGGAATGAAAAGAATTAAAAATCATTTTCAGCAGATACTAGTTAAACATAGTGTAATGTGCACCGTTTTCTACGAAGTGAAAGCATTTATTAAGATTTTGAGTTGAAGCAAAAAAAAACTTGCCATAAAACTAAACTGTCAAAAAATAAATAATAAATAATTGGCATTTCTCTCAAGGATTGACTGAATTGCAGAAGATACGTAAGACTGATTTTCGTAAATATTGTCAATTGAGGGGAAATACAATTTCCCAAGAGGTGAAATCCAAGCCGAGGAGAAAGAATGCAATAATAAACTTGCAAAGCGGGTGAATTATAACAAAGTGTACTACTGCTATTATTGTTTATATTATTAATATTATTGTACAATATTAAATTGGGAATAGAATTAATTTTGGTTTGTGTCTAGAATCGCATCATGCTTATACAAACATGATTTATTAGCACTATTTTTCTAAATAGCAGAGTATTTTTTAATGAGTTTAAATGACAAAGTAACACCGGAACTCGCCGTGTTAAACTTATATATATTTGATGTGTTATGTGTTAAGTAACCTTTGTTGACATCTCGGGGTCAGGGGTCATTGAGGTATTTTTTACAGTTTCAAAATTTGTCAAATAGTTGTATATATATTGGTTTGGTAGCACATGCTTGGTTTGATGATGAATTTTTCCGCCAATTATAGCTACATAACTAATAAGCAAGCCGGTAATTATGGCACAAGCTGGGCATTTTTAACCTCTAACCTTAATTTTAAAGCGTGGAAATTATATTTTTGGAAAACACTCTCAGAGACACTTCCCCGGTTATTGAGAGTAGAATGACACCTCGTGCCTCATACGTTGCTGTACACTCGGAAATAAAAAAGCCTTTCAATGGACACCACCAAAATTTATTTAGTATTAATATAATAGAAGATGCCATGCATTGCAATAAATAACAATTATAAACTGTCGCAGTGGGTAATTATTGATAACAAGCTTTTCAAATGTAGTCTCTCTGAATGAAGCTTTATGATATCACATTGCCGGACAGCCAGATCCATAAAAATCGAAACCACACCGATAATAATTGCTTCCGGTGCTACTGCTACAAGAAGAAAATTACTTACTTCGTAAGGAAAAGTTAAGATATATTATGCAGACGCAGAATAAACATAAAGAATATGAATCATCATCATTATAAAGGTAATTTGTGAATCATTTATGTGCATGAATTCCCTCCCTCCACCAGGGATCCCCCCACCACACACCAATGCTTTACAACTTGCTATAAAAGGGTTAAGGGAAATTAGATTGCCCTAATTTTTTCAGGATTATAATTACTAAGTTGGCATTCGCATTATTATTATTACCTCAGCGAAGCTGTCATGTCTATACAGATACAGCGTGCACATTTTTCTGTGATCAAGAATCATTCAAAGGGGGTTTCCAAGTTGGGGGAGAAGAAAAGGGGGAGAGAAAAAAGAGGGATTTACTTTGGAATTAATTTTTGGTAATAACAAAAACTCTGAATTTGATTGTGGGTGGAAATGATGCTACGCAAATATCTAAAACATAAAACATGCACAATGATGTAAATGTGAGACGCAGAAGCATAATGAAAATGAATCCAATGAGTAATTTTTAATTTTAAGGACGCTTTAATAAAAATTGTTGAATCTGAATCCCAATCGATTTATTACCATGCATCATCAACACCAATCTCGCTCAAGTCTCGCCTCGCTCGTCTTTGCATTCCCATTTTTCCTATACGAGTCGTATAATATTATTGTCGTCTTGTTTGTAGTGCAATGCACGCACGCACGCACATGTTCTATCTATCTCTTCTCCTCTCCTCTTCTTTCTCCTCTCGCTCTCCTCGTATCAGTCTGGCTGGGTTGCTCTCAAATTTGGCACTTGCTTTGGAGAGTTGTTTTGAGTGTGGATCCCGTCTCGTGTTTGCCGGCGAGGAGGCGCGCACTCAAACTCCCATTCAACAAAAATTTTAAGGACGCTTTAATAAAAATTGTTGAATCTGAATCCCAATCGATTTATTACCATGCATCATCAACACCAATCTCGCTCAAGTCTCGCCTCGCTCGTCTTTGCATTCCCAGTTTCCCTATACGATACGAGTCGTATAATATTATTGTAGTATTGTACGCACGCACATGTTCTATCTATCTCTTCTCCTCTCCTCTTCTTCTCCTCTCGCTCTCCTCGTATCAGTCTGGCTGGGTTGGTTGCTCTCAAATTTGGCACTTTGGAGAGTTGTTTTGAGTGTGGATCCCGTCTCGTGTTTGCCGGCGAGGAGGCGCGCACTCAAACTCCCATTCAACAAAAACCAAAGCACAACTAAAAGCACCAACATTCGTGCATTCGCATTCGCATTCCATTATTCCAACATCCAATAATAAAATCCAGCACACAGTCCACCCGACCCACACCACCACCATATCTTCTCCATTCATTCGATAATAAACAGAAACAGTTTCGTCTTAGCTTCCTTCCTCATCATCGTCAACTCATCAGTCAGTGTTCCTAACTTAGTTGGTGACCCCCTCAAAGGTCACGTCAACCATTAAACTCAATCTTCTTGTGTCATCTCTCTACTTACTGCCCGTCGGTCCCTCCTTAACACTCAACGCAAAACGGTAAGATTGTAACTTCCATTCCATAACCTCTACTTTTATTTATTTATTTATTTATTTATTTATCCTATCCACCGACCCCTTCCATCCACTAACAATGGAGCCTCATTCACCCAATGAAAACCCCAAAGCTGAGCTTGTGTTTTTAGCGTTAGCAATTTTTAGTACATATTTTTAGCAAAAAAAAAAAGTGCAATTTTTAGCACATATCATCATGAGAAATGCAGAGATTGCAAAAAAGATGCCCACTTTTCCATTTCACATTTAAAATGCACACGTTGCACGTGGGAAATACATTTCCAGTGGAGCCTAACTAAAGAGCCAGTAAACTGACTTTGGTCAGCAGTTTGTAATGATTACTTTGTGCTCGGGTTGAGAATGTTATCGTCGTGTATGCAGTGCATTATGCAATGCGAATACTACGACCATGAGCATACTCCCTCTCACTCCCTCCCACCCCCTCCCACTCCCCCATTTTCCAACAAATACAAGGTTCTGGGTCATGCGGTCAGCGGTGGTGATGTGATACATGTTGCATCATGCCATGTGGCGGAGAAAAGCGTAGACTCGGATCTTTTGTCGTTTTCTCCTCCACTTGCAATTTAACGTGATATTATGCTGCCCGACCTGACCACCGATTAATTGACTTACTTGAAAGAAAAATACAAGTTACATTTTGTTCGGTTGGGGTACGAAATTTCGAAATGTCGATATTTTTTGTGGCTAGATCACTGTTTTGTCAAAAATTATTAAATTTTCAACATAGGCGTCCCCAATTTTTAATCCAACCACCTCATAACTTTTATACCCACCTAATATTCCCCGCACATTTCCATCCAATCCATCTCCGATACACGCATGACGAGGATACGAAGGAGGAGGGATGAAGTGAATCATAGCTATGTTTTTACTACAAAAACCTTTAATTACTTACTTGACTTGTGTGGGAGAACATTTTCCTAGGTTAATTTCAGGGACTCTTGTCGAGCAATAAAAATCCTGTCAGCCATATCGTATCTTATTATTATTATTATTATTGACCTGCTATAATGTTCCTTAATAACTAATGTTGATTTTATAACTTGCAGTTGTTAGTTGGGAGTAATGCCGAGTGAAGCGGAAACGCTGCTACCGGCCTCCGACACCTCAGCAGACATTAGCTTTGATGACAAGGATACTGTCTACTACGACAAGGAAAACAAAAGAATGGAAGGTGGTGACAGAATGGAAGAGGCCGACAGCCAAAATTCCACGGAGGAGGAAGAGGGAGGAGCTCAGGGGAAGCCACAGGAACCTGACAGTCATGACAGGAACGTGAGCTTGGAGGTGGACGACGAAGATAGTGACGAGTTTGACATGGGATTCATTAGGATTAGAAGCCACGGGATTTTTGAGCCTGAGGATGAGGAGGATGATGACGAATTCGACGAGTTTCCTATTCTTCCCGAGGTGGAGTTGACCATTCCGCAGTCAAGAAAAAGAAAGCAGGAAATAAGTTTTCGAAATAATAGTAACGGTGCCGAGGAAATTATAGTGATTCAGGACGAGGATGACGAATTTTCGAGCACCAGTGCACCTTCGTACACGCTAGATCCTGACTTGTTCGGGATGGGAACTAGGAGGCGGGATCGAATGCCTCTTTACCTCTTAAACCCAGAAGACTACGCCCATGACCCGAAGAAGCAAATACAGATTCGAAGAGCCATAATCACCTACCGTCATCATCAGGATAAAAAGGAGCAAATCATCAAACTGACTGAGGAGAACAGAATGCTTCGGGCGCATATGGAGGATCTCCGGAGCAAAGTGGAGGAGTTGGCCGTTTGTGGCTGCGACAAGAATAGGCTTGTCAGCTTGGAAATTCTGGACGTGAAAATCCCTGTGGTCCCTCCGCGAATGTATGTTCGCGGCAATAGGCCAATGCTAGGTGTCCCGTACAACAAATGCAGTCTTCCTCCTCCATCGACCCTCTCATTTTCCAACGTGAAAAGCGAACTTGAATCAAGCCATGGTGGTGGATATCCCTCCACCAACACCACCTCGAGTCTAGGATCAAAGCCAGTTGCCGTTGATGTTCACAAACCGCTAATCAATATAGGAACATCCCGACTTAATTTGATTACTAGCAATACCCTGAAATCTGTAAATAGTGGAGTGAAACCAGTTTGCATAAATCCGGGTTCCATAATGGCCACCCACGTGAGTCGCACTAATTTTAACGGAAACCCAGCTGCTACTGCCAGCGGCTCAATATTCCAACGCCCATCGTCTCGATTCCTCCAACCGGGGGTCACTAATGTTCAAATCAGCGGAGGAACTATCAGACCAGGACTTGGAGCGGGTTCCACCCCGGCCACTATCCCAATCACAGCAAATGTAAAAGTGGAGGGGACCACTCCAGCTACTGCTTGCACAGCATCGAAACTTCTTTTTGGTAGCAAGGTAGGTGGCAATAATGGTCCAGCCAGTGGTACTGCTCCCACCGCCTCGCAGCTACTATTTGGTGCAAAACTTAGTCAAAACCACATTGTGGAACCAAGCTCAACGACGCTGACTGCATCTCAACTAGCAATGGCCAATAGATTACAGCAAAATAGGTCTGCCCAACTTGGGTCGGCTGGACAAAGTCAGCCCTCGGCAGCTGCTGCTGCTGGTGCTGCCGGACAGGTTTTCAGGACGGCATCTGGACAAGTGTTGAAATTAGTGCAACAGCCCCCTTCAACAAACCGCCAGCCAGTCGGACCAGTTCGTGCCACAAAAGGACTTACCCCCGTACAACCCATTGCCCCGAGACCAGGACCTGCCAGAGATAACGCACCTTATGAAATGCCCAAGAGACCATTTGAAAAGAAGGACGTGGAGGAACTGTGGAAAAAGTTTGATGATGACGATGATGACGAATTAGCCATTATTGCGGCAATTAATGGGACTGCGCCCCCGCCAAAGGTTAGGAAGCAGAACATGAGCTCGCGGAGTAATGAGCAAGGTGAGGCTGATGGACGGGAGTTATTAAATAAGTATCGCGATATTGTTTTTGAGGAAGCAGACTAACTCTTCCGTGTCTTCTTTTGTGGGCCCGAATCGAATGCCTGCATATGAATCGAATATAATATAATAATTAATTTTGTAGTGATGAACACACTTTGTCGACTCTATTAAAACAACTATTGTAAATAATTGTGAGGAGGTAAGACTAATTGTAAGGAAGGTAAAAAGGTAATCCTGAATTCTTATGTCATATTCTCTTATGTCAATATTATTATGTCGTCTAAAAACGAGTGCTTGCCTTGCTTGTCCCAGTTGCGGGCGGATATATTAGCAAGGGGATGTGTATTTTAGTGGATGTGGAAGTGGATTGCAAGCCAATCGCTCATTGTGACCTTCTCTTCTCTGACTCTGACGATGAGTATAATTAAATGACTGACCTTTGTTTGCCGGAGCAGCGTGTTTAAATAATTGGCTTGTACGCCGCAAAATCAATTGTGCCCAGTGTCAAATCAATGTAAAAAAAATGGGATAAAATGCAAGCTTGAGTTGAGTGAGTTGAAAAAACTACGAGTATTTTTCTTTCTATATCAAATGCCGTGTTGTGTGGTGTTTATAAAAATGGAATAGCACAGGATATTATTATTATAACTATAATATTTGTTTTTCTTCTGTTTATATAAAAATTGTCACTTTTTATTACCAGTTTTAAGTGCCTTTCCGTTTCAACTAGGGTTCGTTCATTATTATTATCACTACTTATTATGTTTTCTCATTTACAAAACACGAAAGATTTATTTTAATTTGTCATTAAATCTATATTACATCGTCGTCTTTTTGTGTGTTGCGTATACACTTAGCAGTTGCTAGAATAATACCATCGTCTTAATTAAACATTATTATAAAAGTAGTTAAATACAAGTAAATTTACAATGTCAGAATGATATATTGTATAATATAAGTTACTAGAGGTTTTAAAGCATTAGGGTGACCGGACCAACAACGCTGCTATTAGAGGCAGTAGGGCTGCCACGAGAATACTTAAGACTGGCATTTTGTCATGCGTTCGGTTTCCTGACGATGCTCGCGTTGGAGTATCTGCAAAGACATTTCAACACAAAAATGTTTTTAAAAAAATGTTATTATGAATTGTTTTCCCTTTAGGATCTTTAGTTACATCAAAATGCCCGAATGCATTTTGTTTTTCAAACTGTTCCCCTCATTTGTTATACACGGTATGTAATAACGGTATTTGTAACGGAAACACGCATTTTCGTGCTTAATTATTACAGTTAGAAAAGTGATTTTTTAATGTAGCAAGTTAGTAGATTTATAAGCAGGTGTTGTGTTAAAGTGCACTAAATAAAATCAGAGTCAACAACAGTTATCTTTATCTTACCAATTCCGAGGGGATTTGTGAGTTGCTGGGATGGTCTTCTTGTTGATGAACATGTTCTGTATGGCAACTTGGTTTTCCTCTTTGGAGGATTTAGCACTCCGGGAATGTCAATGCTTGGCCGCCCGATTTCCCTTCCATTCAAAAGTCTGTCAAAGTCCTGCTCGATTCTGTTTGCCTCAGGACCTGCGACGACGACAAGTTTGGAAATTAAATCCATGAGTTTAATATTCGTGTTGTTGGCCTTGCATTTTCCTCTATGCATTATTTTCCTTATTATTTTTTAAAATTGTTTTCCTCACCTCGGAAGTGAAAGAGAATCTGGACGCATTCTCCATTATACACGTCCTTCGTTTGTCGATTATCATAAGTTAACAACCACTCAGGTACTCCCAACACCTTGCGAACCTCGTCAATAAAGTCCTCCCTGTTGCAATAAATTAAAGGGATAAAATGGGTCAATCCTTCGAGTTCATAATAAACATCATTATTTGTCTACCAATCATTTGCTGGATTCACAGTTTCATAATCACAAATCAATAATGTAGCCACACGGCCAAAAGGCTAAACTTACATGAGGAAATTGTTAAACTTTCTGATATTTGCATATTTGATAATATCCTTGTCAGGCTCAATATTTGCGCAAGCTAATCGTTCCACTCCTCCGTTGGGAGCATGGATAATCAAGGACCGCCCTAATACTGAACCTGGTCCACCTGAAAACAAATTACGCAGATGGATTTAGTATTATAAAATAAAAGTGCGAGGAGAAATGAAGTGGAGCTGAGACAATACATCTGCTAAAATTAAATAAAACCATTGGCTTATGATGCAATTCGTATTACTCTTAAAAGGGATCTTTTTTTGCACTTACTCAGAGGAAGGTTGGGATCAATTCGGACGTACTTGTTCTCGCCCAAGTTAATATGTCCTAGTCTACCTGTTATGTCACCAACATCGCAACGGAGCGGCGTCTCAGGAGAGCATTCCTGTGCATAAAACTCGACCTACAAAAGAAAAAATCATAATTACTTATGGACCAATGTTTATAACAACATGTATTATACTACTTTTCATCATATTATTATTATGTATGATGCATATTATTATTAGTTGTTGTTACGTTATTAGGATCAGCTAAATGCACAAAGTATGGGTTCCACCGGAATCCTGCTGCAACACATCTGTGCGCCAAGGACTTCACAGCTGCATCGTGTCCAATTCGGTTGACGTAAACAGACCATGCGTGGTTACGTGTCTGCAAAAAAAAAAATAAAAAATTCGCAAATGTCAAAGTTAGATGGTTGGAATGGAAGAATTGCAAAGAAAAACCTGAATTAAAAAGCGAATGCTCGGAGCAAATTACGGCTCACTCACCGAATTTCGATTAATTTGTCCGGGGTACTTCAAGCTGACTTCGATTGCAGTATCACTCAAACTTCCGTCGTTGTACACCAGTTGGCTCTAAAAATAAGACATGATGTTTATTAAAGGTTGACTGACAACAAGTTAAATTCTAAATCCGACTTGTCTCTAATCCTCCCCTCGTGTCAGAGGGATGATAAAAATGAAAAATTATTATTATGACGACAACTTACGAGTCGAACGTAGCCCCATGCGTATCCATCTGGATGGTGGAATGAGGCGATTGCATGATACTCTGCAGCTTCAGATGGACTATACCCTCTTACAAGGTTGGCACAAGCATACCTAAAAAAATTAATAAAAAGAGAAATGGAGAAGATCCTCTCACTCATGACGAGATTCTATTTTATTTAAAAGCATTCGTCTTCATTTTTCCTTATTTACCGACTATTCCTATCAGTTTTGTGGATGACGACAGAGCGGCCGATAATTGAGTGGGGCGCAATGAGCTCGATATTCGTGTCATTGTAAAACTTTTCAAACTCGTGAAGGCTCCGCAGCTTATCAAACTTGCCACTGAGGTCACCAACTTCATACTGATCTGGAGTTCCCTTCGCAGGGGATTTGGTGATGCTGATATTAAACGGGTTGAAATGGCCACCCACAGAATGATCCGAACAGGCTTGGGATGCGTGAATTGGAATGGAGGTCTGCAAAAGGAGAAGAAAACATTATTATTGTTATTATGTATCCCGCTTACCAAATTCGCGATAAAAATATGAGGAAGTAAGTCAACAGGATTTTTCAAAGGAATCCTCAACTAATCGCGGTGTTAATACTTAATATTTCTAAATCCAAATCTTCTTATCAATCTCTGACTCTTCTACTGGCTCCATTTTTACCAAAACCACTACATCATTCCTATATATAGAGCTAGAGAGAATGTGGAAAGATGAGAAAGGTGGGCTGCTGGCCAGGTGTCAACGAAATGTGTGACACACAGCTTGGGGTTGGGGTGGTGGTGCACTGGTGTTAAGTAGATATAAAAAGTGACCTTGTCTCACTCCTCCTCAACCATATTTATATAAGGCCTTCCAGCTCAAAAGTTCAAATACTTAAATGTATATTTAAAGTAGTGGGCACATTTGTTCTTGATGAAAAGGTTTAAGAGCGACAGCATTATTATGCAGTTTGCGTGCATAATTTGGTCGCGTTTGTCTGCAATGCCTAAGTGTTTTAATTTTTGCACAATCCATCCTCTACAATGTCCTAGAAACAGTTTACCGTCTGCTGCTGGTGCAACATTATTTGCATTAGACCAGGCGACGCGACGCGACGCTACAAAGTGAGGTGATTGATGCTCCAGCTCCACTAATTCTAGATGCAGACGTATTAACAACACTCACCTGGTGAATATGATAGTTTGAAACAATTCCTTCAAGGCCTTTGAGCATCACGTGGGTTCTAACTGGCGAAAATGGAGTTTCTTGGATAAACTCCAGTGGACCAGTAATGCCAGTTTTTTGTTGACCATTTGGAAACCAGTCCTTGGCAACAACCTTGACCCTGTACACCCGTTGAATTCTATACAGGGGAATATATAACGACGACATTTTTGTATTTTAATCCGATCAGCAGCAGCGGTAAATTAACTTGTGACATTAAATTGCCTCTTTGTTTTATTATTGTCTCACTTGACGCATGCCAATCGATTTCCACGATGAACAGGATGAACTTCATCAGTAATGACAATGGATCTCCCGACAATGTTCCATCGGCCGGAGAGAGGGAGGTTGACATCCGTGAAGAACCTCTTTGTGTGCACAATGCTGCCCTTTGTGCCAGCCACGGTGAGTCGTTGAGTTCGGGTGCTTGCATCTCCCAGCTCGCACCGGAAGGGACTGGTGGGACCACAGTCGGAGTAACCACGAGACTCTGTGCTTACCTGCACATTTAAAAAAATACAACAACAGGTTAATACGGCCTATTTCATATTCGCATCAACTAATTTAATCCATGGTAATAATAATTGGCTGTACTCTGTAAGGATTGAACGTATTTCCGGCGCTTTGACATCTATTCCGCCAGTCATAGTAGTCCTTATTAATTTCTCCCGAGTGAATGGACCATTCATGGTCTAAAGTGTTGTTTTTGGAGCCATCGCTGTAGTGCAAGCCGTCAACGAAAATGCTGCAAGTCAAAAATAGCAAACTTTCAAGTTATATGTTATGATTAGGGATTGAGTTTATTTTTGCATCACTTGACTTGACTCGAGCCAGAGGTTGATGTATTTAATCCCCACATCAAATGTCCTTGTATTGACCATATAATAATAATACACACTTTAATTCAAATTGGGATTCGCAAGCAATCAGTTGGCGTTAGTTGGTTAGCCTCAGGGTTAGGCGTGAGGTTTCTCTTTATAACTTCCATTTCCGTTGAGAATGGGTAAGCATTATTGTTGGCTTCAAAATATGAGCCGAGCAAGCACGAAGCACTTGAAGACCTACCTACATTACATACTACTGAAAAAATGAAGCAACAAACTGCCCTCAGTGTTGGGGCTACTACTCTGCTGACATGACGTCTCAATCGTGGGAACTTTTTCCCTTTAACATATAACATCAATAAAAGTGTTCCAACTCCAACATGTCCCTCTCTTGATTGAAGCCATACATGGTGAAAGTGAAGAAACCCCTATTCTACATTGTGGACTCACAATTATTATGCGCACCTAATTACTACATATATAATATGCTGCTTCTAGGTACTACTACAACACATTCAACATTACATCTATCTACATCGTGTTATCGCGGCAATAATTATTATTTATTGCTTTATGCAGTTTGATCGCCTCGCCACTCCATGTTTAAATAGGATTTTATTTAGCCCAAGGAATATTTAATGTGGCAACTTGGATTAGCAGCAGGGCAGATCGAGAGTGTTGCAAGCAGGCTGACTAACTCAAAGTAGCAACAATGAAGAATGGGCAAGTTGCAGCAGCAGCGACAGCAGTAGCATCATAACATAATATCGAATAGAAGCTTATAAAAGGCGAAAAAAAGCCAGACTTGACTTGTGTGAATCATTCAAAATATTTCACAACAAGCTAAAAAGCACTAATAAAAAAATCCGCAAAAAAACACGAGAGGTACGAAATAAATAGTATTGCTAGCGTCCAACTCTTCTTTATGAGTATTTTAGCACTTGTAAGGGTGGACTGTGAGGAAGGACTTCTTGATAAATCATGCTCAATAAAGCATTATTATATGACACATGTGTGCAATAACACTTGAGAGACCAATGAAGCTGGTTTGTTTTTTTTGTAGGTAAATGAGTAGTAAGTACCTTGTCTCCGCAAACGGATTGTTAGCCTCCTGCGTGAAGTAAATGGATCCAACCAAGGGATATCTGAATCTCGCCATGGCCACAATCAGCGGCTTTGTGTTTTCAATATTTCCACAGATCCATCGACCACCCTCATTGTCCCTGCGTGAAATTCAGTTTCGAATCAGTGGTTGCTCACATAAGGCACACATGCACGTCGCGTATATTATGCTTTTATTTTATAGTACAACATCAACAATGACATGCTAATTTCCACACGTAACTCCCATCCTGCCACACTCAACTCACTTGTAGACAACAATGGATCTCCCAAGAATAGAGTTGGGTCCAAACAAAGGCAAATTCTGATCCAAGTACACACTCGTCACATTGTCCAACCCAGCCAAAGTTCCGTACTTCCCACTAAGATCTCCCAACTAGAAATAAAAAAATTATGGAGACAAAAAATGGAGTATTATTTTGCGGAGAGGGAAATAAATGGTTTGTAGGACGTGTGTGAAGAAGAATCCTCTTGAATCAATCTCGAAAAGCTTGAATGATTCCAAAGAGCAATAAGAAGAATATAAGAAGAATAATTTGATAAAAATTACCTCAAATTGGTCATCAGTTCCACTAGCCGGGTTCGGATAATTAGCCATATTCACTTGATACGGATTCCAATGTCCTCCTGTTTTGCTGCATACGGCTTCTCCAGGCTAAATAATAAAAATGAACCAAGGAAGATTATTTAAAAGAGCACGTGTGAGTGAGGAGTGAATGGCGTTTCTAATAGGTAATAGTCCTCCTCCTCCATGCAGACATAGCACGACATATTAATGTCTGTGCCTGAACAACAACCTTTGTCCATAAAGTGAGCGGAGTTTTGGCCGGGCGGAGCAAGGAAAGTGAGCATTATTAAAATGTAGCTGTCCGTCACCCATCAACAATTTGTCAAGTAAAACAAACTCAACTCAACAACGCATGACACGACGGCGGCACACACCCACCCCCGCCACCTGCATTGTAAATGGGTTTGGCTGACCCGCTGTCAACTTGATCGCAATTTTAATAAAAAGTACTTATTTCCACCTTTTTTCGTAGCTTTTTTATATCCATTCCACTGCCAAGTCCCAACTCACTTTCGACCACTACAACAATACAGCAGCAATAAAGAGCGTAGTAATGGTCAACCAGTTGGTTTAACGATTATTACGACTGTTGCCATTTTGAAAGAAAAAAAAAGATCCCTTTTTGTTAGATTTATTCGCACACTCTGAGGAAGTATAATCCATTAAAAGGGTTGTACAGTAGAGCTAAAGGCTAGAACTCCACCGCTTTTTTACACCAGTTGTGTCATAAAAGTTGTTGTTGTGCCTATATGAACTCCCCCTTTCTTTCCCCTTATTGTTCGACTTTTACTTTAACTAAAACTGCTGCCATTTCCGTAGTTTCCTCCTCTCCATTCCGCGCTCCTCGCTACTAGTCATGAATTTTAAAATGTTTTTGATTTTTAACAAGTGGAGTAATTAGCAGGTGCTTTACGGTTGTCGCGCCGTGTCGTGTCGTTGAGAGAGCGACGCAAAAAAAATGTGTGCCCACAAGGTGTATTAATGCCCACTATTCAATAATGTGCCTTGCTCAGCAACAACAACAACATCAGAATCAACAACAACGTACTTAAAATGAATGAGATTGGCTGGCAATCGCATTAATTTCATTGCAATGGTTTAACAGGCATTTCGAAAGTTGATTGAGAGTTGAAAGGAAAGGAGCCGTGTTGTTGCCTGTGTGGAGTTGTTTGAAATGGAAAATATCTAGAAAGCGTCGTAAAAGGGGAGAAGGAGGAGAAGAAGGGTTTTTTTAAATACTTATTTTCGGGATTTGAGCGAACAACCGGAACAACATGAAGTTTATTAAGCATGCATCATTGTTGGCATGACATGTTCATTCATCCGGCTTTGTTTTGTAATGTAAAGGCATGGCTTCCAAGCGTCAATTATAATTAGCACCATTTATTTGCTATTTTATTATTATTACTATTCGTGATGTGGACGAAGTATGCAAACAACCATAATGTTTCCTTACCCGCATTTTGGGCAACTTGGGGAAGAGGTGAACGTGGAATGCACCTCCTCTCGAGTTGAGATTCCTGGCGGTGATGTACGTCGTGGTGGGATGGAATGGTGAGTTTTGAACAAATGTAAAGTTGACTTTGGCCCCACTCCCCTGCACCAACGCGATCCCTTTCTTTGGCTCAATCTAAACTCGAAAAAACAAAAACAAAAAAATGTATCCATTATTATTTGCACATTAATTGCATACGATCTTAATGAATTCAGTGGAAGCCCCACCAAAACGGAAAAATACACACGCACACGACGACGGCACGGGGAAAGGTACGACGACGTGTCGTGTATCATGTATCATCACTTTTGCACTTCCCATTTTTATTTTTTTTACATTCATTAAATCTCCTTCCAGGTTAACGATCCCGACAGTTTAAAAAAGCGTCTGTAAACTGGATGGCTGGGAGTGAGTGACTGTCTGGAAACTCCAAACCCGACGAGCTTCCAGTCGAGCCTGACTGGAATTTTAATTCATCCAGTTCATGGAGTTTAAACACGAGACTTTTCTACTTTCACAAAAACTGTGAATCATGGATCATTTTGGATGGGTTGCAAATGGATTGCTTGTGAGTCACACCATCAAGCCGCGCCGGTAATGTAATAAAGCGATCCGGGGAGTGCAGTCATGTCACTTGTCACGTCCACGTCGCGTCGTAACAATAATGATGCCTCGTGGTGGTGGTGTGACGATGAGAGAGACACATTACAATTAATTTGTATGCTAATTGAATAATAAGTACTTAGCTTTTTACCTTTTGAATCCTAGCACAACCGACAATTGTGTCAGGCTTGTCTGGATGGAATATCACGACAAAGACTTTCCTCCGTCCACCGTATGGGATTGGAGGGAGAGCCCCGTCCTTGTAAATTTTTCTGGAGAAAACGGACTGTCTAGCTCCAACGCGCATTTTCCCATGCTTCTCTGTCATCTCGCCAGCGGCACAGCTCTCTGTGTCGCTTTTGGAACAGTAGCCGTTCCCTTGGCGGTTATCAGGGTCCCAAAGGAGCTGAAGGGTTTGGCAGTCCCCGTCGTCTGAAACATTTTGGAATTAATTATTTTTTTATACAAACATCTATATCTCCTCCTCGTGCTTCCTGCATCGTAAATCCTTTAAAAAAACCCATATTGAACATGTTTTTTTTTCTTCTCTGTAACAAATATTATCATAATGTGTTTTTTGTCACCACGAATCACTTTGGAGAAAATCTGATAAAAACAAAAGTCGTCATCATCATGAGGATAATATAAACCCCAAATTTGCATTAAAACTGACTTGCTCACACCTCGCCGACCACGACCACGCGTTTGCCGAGGATATAATATACCTGACTGACTGAATCCTGTTACAAGTTGACTTTTTTTCACAAAGTGAGAAAAATGCTGTAATGTAATGTAATATTTATTTGCAAAGTATGTGTAGACTATAAGTATGTAGGTGTGTCAGTGTCAGCTCATCTGCGTGCAACTCAGAGAGGTTAGGCGACAACAACACGATTTAGAGAATATGATAACATTTCCTTTCTCGTCGACTTTAACTCCATGTCCCACAGGACACCATTCAAAAAATATATATTCGAGTTTGCTCGGACATCTAAATGGGAGAGCTCGCACAGCTATAGCTTGCTGCTATTATATTAAATTACAAATTTTCACGACCAAAAAAGATTTTTATCTTGGGTCGACACTGCATAATGCTCCTTTTTGTGCTCGAAGTGTCAGATTCTTCGACACAAGTTTGGAGGGCAACAGCCCACCCGCCCGACTGTGATCTCCAATACAATAAATTTAGGGTAAACATCGTAAACATTTTTTATCCTCTCTCTCTCTCTCTCTCTTTCGCTCTGCGGGTTTAACAATAACCAGCGTAATCATTCGATGTAAAAATGAGATGACTGATGATATCTTTTAATATAGTCTCATTCAAATGGAATTTGGTTGGAATTTGGAATGGTTGGAGTATGGATGGTGTACCTCTGGTGTTAGCGTTGTAGTCAGTGATGTACAATTTCCAGGCATGATCTGATGCCGCAGGCCTGTCCTGATTTACATGGAACAGGTCACTGTAAATGGACGTCGTCAGCCCCTCCCGGTCATTCAAAGTCTGGAAGTGAACTGTGCCAGCCATGGGTCGTGTGAAGTGGGCAACGCCATATCGTGTCTCTGCTTCGGCCTGAAAAGAAACGTCATAAAAAATAAGATTATTATATAGGTATATAATAAATATAGGAAGGATCTGGCTGGGATGACAAGAGGAAATATGCACAACTCTCCTTAATTCCACTTTGAATTCCATCTAATCAACGAACAACGAAATACCTGGGTTTCATATGAGTTGATTTCTCTCATTGACTGAATGAGCCAGTCTATAAAAACATGGCATTCCACTTCAGTGATACGGAGAAGAAAAAAAAACCCTTTTTACACCTCCTCTCTTTCTCTTTACCTCTACATTACTTGGCATGCCATGTCTAGCCTTTTTATTAGTCATTCTATTCAAATGTCAAGAATTGGAGTCCTGCGGTGTACTCTTCTGAGTGAGTCGCTGTCGCTATATATAACCCTGGTTTGATTACACAGTCAGTCTTAATTAGGAAAAACTGACGATTGGACGACGACGAGGATGATGATGATTTCAATCAAGGACTCACTTCACAAACTTCAAACGGATTTCCCTTAGCCTAAATCATTCACAAATGAATGGACAACATAAGTAACAGTTCCGCCGTAGACTGTGTGTAGGTATTTATTCTACCTAGAATTATATAAATAAGTTGATTTGACAGTAGTGTAATGCTTTAACTGAAAAAATGCACTCAGGCACGCTGGCTCTGTTGATGAAGGGATGCCTGATTTGATTCATTCTGTGAATAGAGGAGGGGAGTAGTAAAACCCGATGGCTTTCTATTTCCAAACTCAAAGAAATGTCTGAGCTTAAAGAGTCAGTCAGTCTTAACTTCAATTGAAGTATTGAATTGTATGTTGTATAACAGACAGAACTGCAGTTCAAGTTTCTCTCTCTAAAGAACGGAAAAAGTTGTAGTATTGTAGAGTAGAGTGTAATAATGAAGGGATATGAGCTGATAATGACATTGATATTTATCTCTTTCTTGGACTAAAAAATGAATGATGCATGTCTGTCTACTCTACCTACACACACCACTTCCCGTTTCATAACATATTTTCTTCTTCACTCTGCAATATCTGCCTCTTGTCCGACACGAAAGGCTCCACAAAAAACCCGTGACAAAAAGCCCCTCAGTTCCTTGAGCATAATACTGAATAATACTGAATAATAGTAATAATAATGCAAATAATGATTGCAAGTAATCCGTCTCAAATTCGGCTGGGAAGAAGACATGACGCAAACAAAAAGAAAAGAGAGTAGACAAACGTGATGATAACTTCATTGCTGCGGATCATCATCAAATCATATCATCATTTTGGTCTAATATCATTATCAGCAGCCTTTTTTGTTCTTTTCTGTTGAAATTATTCCGTCGTCGTTGAAAGAGGCTCAAAAAAAGTTGATGATGAGCACTTCTTTCAGTTTCAGTTTATTTTTTTTTTGCTAGCTCTCAGCCAGTCCTCTACTTTTTCTCCCTACAAAGGAGCATTATTATTATAGGGTTTTGATGGGGCCATACTTTAATCTGGAAGTTGAATCATGGACGACGTCCGTGTTGGTGGATCGCAGACAGATTTTTATGTGATTATGATTATGCAGACAGCTATGCACAGAAAAAAAGATGCACAAGAAGATGAATCTGTTAATAAGCTGGGAAGAAGCGACTCTGCAACAACAAAAGTCTGACTGAGGAACTCTATATTGAATCCCCTTCTTTCATCTGATTAGAGCTCTTCTCTCAAAAATGAATCACGCAAAAGCACTTATTTTCCCTAGCTAGCCGGCTATATATGCGAAAGATCTTGCCAAGAGTAGCTGCTCATGATCCACTAATAATGATTTTAAAATCCTGATCTTGAGCTGAATCTTTATCAAATTATGCTAGATTCCTAATCGCAGTCAAAAAAATATCCGTCAAGGAAATGGTTTAGCCGACTAAACGTGAATTTTATTACAATGAAGGTAAAAAAAACTTTCTTCAACTTTTTGGTTGTGACCATTGCATTAAGTACTTTGCTACACTCCGCATTTGTTGGATGGATGGGAGGGAAGGGTATAAGTAAGAGAATATGGGAAACTCACGTCAATCGTGGCACATGCACTCTGGCCCCGCGACGTTAGCACCAGACTGTGCGACCAGATCCCGTCCACCCCTGTCAAGTTGAACTTGTCGGTGGAGAGCACTATCGTCGACTCGGTGGGCAGGGTCAACTTTCCAAATACTTCGTCCAGCTTGATGATTCTGGGCAGAAAATGGGGAAATAAACGTAGTAACCATGATCATCATCAGCAATCGGCAGCAGTTAGTTTCTATTGGTTAAATGAAATCCTGTCAAATCAATCATGGATGGAGTGTACTTACGGGGAGCCTAGGGCAGTTCGATCACACCTCGTGCTCGGGTTCACCCCATAGCTGACAGGAAACTCGTGGATGGCCCAGGAATACTCTGTGGGATCCAGCCACAGCGACTCTATGCTGACGAGGACAGTGACCTTTGAGCCAAGACCTTCTTGAACCCAGGTGACTGTCCCACGTATCCCTTGTCCGTTCAATGGCGCAAATAGAGTGATACCCTCAGCATATCTGAACAAGCTGATTAACCCTGTGAATAGAAAAAAAAACAGAAATCAAATTAGACTGAAAGTAGCAACAATGGCGAACTCGTTCGTTGTCATCATTATCTTTAGACCACCATTACGTCCCATCAATCATAATAGTTCGTAGTCTCTTGATAAAAGGCACAAAAACACTGTGTTTCTGTGGAAAGACAACTTGAGGGAAAGCGAAAGGTTGTGAATTGCATACTGGGCGTCATAAACATAACTCCATTTTTTTACTCTTTTCGACAATTCATCAATTCGCCAGTAGTTAATGGTGTGGTCGTGTAGCCTGATTCCTATGAGAATTTTTTCCCCAAACAATGCAATCACCTACAGCAGCAAAATGATTAACTGCAGAATAAGTATAAATATATATGAAATATGTGCAAAGTGTCCTGGGACAAAAGTTGCTGTCGTTCACACCAACTCCCAACTCCCCTCCATCCGCTCAATTCATCATCACATCACAGCTTTAAAATGCAAACAAAACTCTGTGAATATGACGGTAGAAACTTTGAGAAGAAAAAATCGGAAATCATATAAATGAAAACATGGGTGACATGACAAGACTCACAACTTGATTCATTACTTGCTATATCCATATGTCATTAATTAAGGCTCAGATGACTTGACAGCCTTATTTCATTCAAAAGGTATTGATCCACTTCAACTATAAAGAAACCTTGAACTCATCAATATTGTCAACTCGGGAAAAGTCATCATCATCATCCTTTCATTCAGTTTTAGGACGTTTTCCCTGCTAGGTACAACTAGATTGCCAACTTTCTTCTGCTAGTTTTAACATTTTTATATTCCGAGTGTGACACACACAAAAAAACCTTTCTTTGCAGCCAAGTCAGCTCCAATCATCATAATATCCTGTACTAAAATAATCTGCACAAGAAAAAATCCCTACACAAAACTGTGAGCTTCAGATTAGCTGCATGAATGCATGTTATAATGATTTTTTTTCATTTCATATTAAGTTGAATAAGTAGGAGTGCAGACGGGACGGACAACTGGCACAAGTGGAACAACTCGCTAATAGATTATTTTTTTACAACTTTTGTCTTATGTCTGCCTGGCATGGTGGTGGTGGTACTAGGCTCACTCACGGCGCAAAAGAATCATTATTACTTCTCCTATTGAACATTACACGGCTCAATGAGCTCCTCGCTGGCTCGCGGATTACAATAACATTATCGAGAGCTCCGTAATTATATGCTATGAAAAAATTATCTTTACGACTTCATGTGTAACTTTAGAGGGGGCTAATTTCTCTAAGAAAAAACAATTTTCTCCAAACATTTTTTTTCTCGTCGAGCATGGATGGATGGATGGATGGCGTGGCGTGCTGCATTTTTTCTTCCCTTTGCTGCAAAGGCCTTCCCTTCCCCTTTTCGGACCACCCAAGTTTTCAGTTTTTTGGGTTGAGAATACATGCCAGAATTACAGGGAAAAGATCAACAAGAAGACACAAGCTAAAAACTCTTTAAAACTTGGGTTAGGTCTACACGGATTTTTTTTTGTACTTAATCTCGACGTGTTTCTTTCTTGTCCATTCAATGAGCAGGCAGTGAGGTTGGTTAAGGATCACATAATATAATATCTCTATTAAGCTCTCTCTCTCTCTCTCCCATTTCCAAAGAGGATTTACTCTTCTTGTACGTCTTACTATACGAGACTTTTTCATACTTTCTTGGCAGTTGGTCCAACAACACAATAAGGGTTTCTCCGGTATTGAAGATTGAGAGGATTGAGAGGGATGATGTGATGTGATACATGCTGATGATGGCTTGATGACTCTATAAATCTTCTTTACTTTCTTAATCATTAGGTATAGATGGACGAGACGGGAGTAGAGAGAAAGAGAGAGGAAAAGCTACAAGAAACGCAAACTGTAGTTCTTTTGCAGGTTTGTTCGTTCCTTTGGCTCATTATTTATTAATTGCTAAAAGCTCTGTGACTTTATGCCTTTATGATAATGATATTATTATATTAACTGGGGAGTTTAGTTAGTGTACGTACGGCTTGCTTCATCCCAACAAAAATAAGGTAAAATCAGTAACTCTACTCGAGATGGATGAGCTTGCACACAACACACTCGAATTCATTAAGGAATTTTGACTATTTGCTTTTTTTTCTATTCCTCCGTGGTATAAGTCACGTTTCTAATCATCCTGTCGTTGCGGTGGTGGTGGTGGTGGTGGCAAGCATGTGACGTGGTCAACATTCCGTTCCGAAACAAAAATGTTGTTTAATCGTGTGTAACTCCTTGTTAAATCTCAACTTTGATTACGTTTTCGAATAAAAAAACGAATTAAATGCGGTATTCTTTTTTCCGTTCGACGATGTCTGACTGACCTCTTGTCGCGTGATGTAATATTTAGCCGGCTTGAGCCGAACGAACGAAACCACGTCGGATTGTAATTGCTCTTGAGCAGTAGAAATTTAGAAAAGGGATGGCTATTATATACTCTCACGGAGAATAATAGGTACTTCGTTCGCTAATTTATGCAGCCACAAAGTATTCCCCATGCATCCCCATCCACCGCTAATAACAACTGACAAATATCATATGCCAAGCATAAAACATTAGGTCGCCGTTACGGAAGGGTACCTTTTCTTTAAAGAAAACAAAAAACAAGCAAATTTAATGTTTGCTTTAGCCACATGGTCGCTTAGCCTAAACCCAAATAAGGAATTGCTTCCTTCCACATCCCTGCTCAAAAACTCAAAACTGTCAAAAAAGTATGCAAATTCAAATTTTTATTTGCCTGACATGACATATTCCAATCATCTTTTGCTAGAAGAATCAGAGAGAATGTATGCAGAGAATCAGAGAGGACACCGGGCCGGCCACATTAAGATAATAAACCCGTTATAGAAAAAGCAGCAGCAAATATCAATTATAATTATAAAGACACACACAAGAAGTAAGCAGCGGAGTCGTTTACGCACAACAATCGCTGCTGGCAAACATGTCCTATCGAGTCGTTGTGTTTTGAGAAGAAGAACGAGATAGGATTTTATTATTTTCCGAGAACAAACAAATATTATTATTCATCAAGTTTTCCCTACAACAACCTTTGACACCTTCAACAACAACTTCATTTCATAAATACTAATCAAGACAGGAGACAGGGCTAATAAGCCAATGAATTAGGTACGATATAACCTGTGTGGTTAGCCATCTCTCTCTCTCTCTCTCTCTCTCTCTCTCTCTCTCTCTTCATCCAACTCAACTCGTTGCGTCAGTATAAAGGGCTTTTTGGTATTTGCACATTTTGCTCTGCAATTGGAATGACGACGGGATGAATGGTGCATATAGGTATCCCGATTGTGCGTAATATTACAAGCTTTTTTAGAGAAAAAAAAAAGAAAATTAGCAAAGGAAGCCACATTGATGACTGCTGCGTGTCCGCTAGTCAACTAGAACGGACAAGCCTTGATTCACAATTACACTGCAACAAATCTCTTGGACGACGAGAGAGTAGCTAACTATGCATCCTACTACTAACATCCGCAAATGAATGACCCTTCAGATATTATGCCAGCCAGTCACTGCAAACAAACCCCATCCATCCAACCCCTTTTCCTAAAGTATGTAATACATAGGAAAAAGTTGCTAAATTGGTTTGCTCTTTACTTTTAACTCGTAAGAAGGCCATAAAATGCATAATTTTGTCATAATCTCGGCTCGGTTAGTGTTGTTTTGTTGTTGGTTCAAGTGTGAGCGAGCACACAGCAGTAGGTCGGGTCATGTCAAGTTATTACGAAGGGGTTTATCACGACCAGGCTGGTGATATGATGGCCATGATGAGGTTGAGTTGATGTTCTTACATAAATTAGTTTTAACGGCCACTTTCATCTTACACAACAGCAAGGAACGTGAACGGCGGTGGTGGTGTACGTGAACGCTACGGAGCGCATAGTTAGATGGAAAAAGGTGAAAACTTGTAAAGCAACATTTTTCCTCCTTTATAAATACCTGAAATAATAACAGCGAGCAGATCGCAATTGAGTTACTTTACTAGCAAGGAAGTTTTCGCTATCTACTTTGCTTAGTGGACTCATGTCACCACCACCACCGCCACATGCGTAATTTGAAAAGAGTGCAATTACAAGAGTCAATTATATTATTTTAGCTGGTCCTCAAGCGATAAACAGTTTGGTTGCGTTTCTCCTTCTTCCTCCGTCGAGTCGAATCGAAGCAACAAAGATGAAGGCAATGAGGGCCGAGCGTAGGAAGGAATCAATAGTGCAGTTAAGTAATGTACCCCAGCAAAAATGCACTCATTTTACATCTCTCCTTCTGAAAGCACACGTTCGTCGTACTTTTATATATAGAGCTAGTGTTACATACGATGATTTGTATCGGTTGTCTATCCTCGCGTCGCGTCGGGCTCATTGATTTCTTCAAAGAAAAACTTCATTTTTATAACCTTGCTTGCTCATTTTCACGCAGGCATCCCATTCAGAAAAGGGGAATTGGATGTGGAGTAAAATAATGGTCAACAAACTTGGCTTCCTGTTTAGGGACGACGCGACGACGGACGTGATGCGATGTGATGATGAGGAGATGACTACGGATCTTACTACACACTCTGACTGACTCTGATCCAAAAACCATTTCAAACAAATGCAACACAGATCAGGATATGGACGGAAAACTCACGTACGCGTCGCGTACACGCAGCACAGCAAAAAATGTATACAACCATTGGGAATTCTTTTTGGCATTATGCAAATTAGTGTGATCAATCAGTCGTGAATTCACTATTATCATTACAAGTTACACAAAAGTGGTGTATTGTAGTATAGTTTAAACAAATTGCCGTGTGTTCGTTCTCTTGGGACATTTATGCGAGGCTTGGAGCATGACAATCAATAGTGCAGAGTAATGTATTATGCTCTTACAGCTTTACTTAATGTGGGATACTCTGTGAAATCTCTGTGTCTCCATCGGATTTTTTTAATATTCATCATCATGTTTTTGACGATTGACGATTCTTTACACCAGCAGCAGCAGTCATTTCCAAATGCCGTATTTGAAAAATGATCTCTTGTACTCTTTTAAGATTAATGGACCTCATTTTGCTGAGAAAATATGTGTTAAGGAGGGTTATTAGCAATGAGTTTTTTTTTGACAGGAAGTGAACATTCTTTTGACTTTTTCAGCTTGTGATTTGATGGCATGGCATTGCAAAATCCACTTGTATGTTTTATATTAGAAACCTGCATGGCTATTATTTGTAAAGTTCTGACAAAATTTCTAACATTTTTTTTCGATACTGGTGATTTATGAGCGATAGCCGATCGTTAGTTCAGATAATTTCTAAGGATTAATCTAATCATGGAGTCATGACAAGTTGACAAGATTTGTTGGAAAATATTATGTGAAAACAATGTGTGCTATAAATCATTCAAGTGACACCAAGATGGAAAATTTGACAAATTGAAGAGTGCACACTGTTCCGTTACATCACGACCAAGTTTTTTTTATTGAATATAAGTAAAAACACAAACTACTAATGTGTCATCTTAAATATTTCCCAATTCCCTGCTGTCCCATACTATATACTCATAATTTTTTTTATATTATTGCTGATTACGTTAACAAATATAAATATATTCGCTTTCAGTTTTTTTATTCCGGCTTTTAACAACTTTCATATGAAAAATGACGAGGACGACGAGCCCACTTGAATTATTATTATGTGATTTGTTAAAAGGCTTATTCATATTTGGTAAACTGGTGTACGTACGTATATATCCGCTGTGCATTGCCTATTGCCTACTCACGCGTTACCACCTCAAGAGACACCACCTTCCTCCTTTCCTTGCAACAACGCAACGAAAGGGAACTTGAAGAGTGCTCTGGCCTCATAAATATTAACGCATTATATTTCTGTATTTTTAATCACTTTTGTTTTATTTATGATGAGGAGGCTTGAGCATAGGGAAATGTGATGAGAAGAGTGGCACGCCTCATGCAACACCAGAGCACTTATTCTCTTCCCTTGCAAAAAAAAAATAAAAAATAAATGGCGCTGCCATAGCCCCTCAGCGCATCCCTCTGTCAGACTCGACCCTTTTTGTAGACAATGCAAAAAAACGGGAGGGACAATAAACGGCCATGCGAGTTATGGGAAGATAGGATAGAGCTAGAGCTATTACTCAGACAGAATGTGACCACTACTGTGTCGCCGACAACTAGGTAATCAAGAATGGGGACTACTACTTTATGTAGTAGTTATAATGTTATACGCTGTGGTTGTGTAACTCTGTAAAACTTAAGTGAGGCACATTGTTGACTGTTATTATTACGTTGTGGTTATGTTGATGTGACACTATTTTTTTTATTCAGCCTGCATACATAATATCTGATTATTCCTCATATTATAATGACCGGAACAAGAGAGGTAATAAGTGAAATGAGTAAATGGAAGGATTAACTAATAATTGCATAAAATTGCCACATCCATCCCTTCTTCCTCTACACACACACACATACACACAGAGTGCAAAAAAATGTTGGATAATATATATGAGGGGTGAGTGTGAGTGAGGGTATGGTATAGACACGACTTTTTTGCTACTTTAATAAGTAAAACCCTGAAGCTTAAGTTGAGAAGAGTCTGCAAAGCACGACGTGGTCGTGGTGGTGGACGTGTAGTAAAAGTAGCAAAAAAACTATCAAAACATATCACTTGAAAAAGACACTTACATTTCATATCTCTCTGTACAAAGTTTCTTCTTTTTGAAAAAGCAAAAGTGATCAGTTGACGATGAGAGGCTTTTAGTTGAACAAGTTGACATGACAAGTTAAATCTAGTAGCGTAATCTGAAAAAGAGTGTACTCTTCTTCGCAATAGAGATTAATTGCACTCGAGAAGAAGATTTTTTTTTTAAGTTTACACGAGGATCGGCCGGCGGAGTCATTGCGACGAGAGGAGAAGTTAAGAAGTATAAAGAGGCTTTCAAACACGATGTGGGAGTCACAGCATAGCACAGCACAGCATATACTTATTATAAAAAACATACTGAAATAATGCAAATAATCTTGATGAGGAGGATTGCTCTAACAAGTTTATGGGAACGGGGAGTTTATATGCATGCACTCACACGACAACTCATTCTCGGATTTCATTCAACTCCCATTCCAAATGAATTAATACAGATGATATACATACTCTCTCATTTACATTTACGCACAACATTTTACTTTTACTACATACCATTGTCGCCTAATAGTATTTACTACAGTTTAAATGTGAATGGGCAAAAATATGGTTAGGCTAACGAACACATAAATTTTGCATGACAGTTGAGCCTACTACGAACGAGGAGGACAACGACGAGAGAAATATGCAATGCGTAATAATGCGATACTTTAAGAGAGAGAAAATGTCAAGACTGATTTATAAAAAGTTTTGTTGACATCCACTCATTTTCCTTTCTCATTTACTCCATATTCTCTTCCTCACAATTCTGGTTTTCCGCCCATTTTAAATAATGAGGAAACGCATTTACTTTTTAATTTCTACCAAGTTTATGACTAAGTAATTCCGCAAAATCCCCCAGGATTTTATATCCGTCTAATTTGTATAATGAAAGTCTAATGACAATCATCATCCATCCCCCTATTCAAGTAGTAATAGTAATAATAAATGCGAGCTCTTTCTTGTGTACTTTGGAAGAGTGATGATGTTACAGTTTGCACGAGACGTCATTCATTCATCATTCATGTTACAGTGATACAAATTCTCCGTAACGAAGTGCATATAATTATGATTTTGAAGCATGGCAAAGGAAGGAGAGATTCCTGTAGAGAGGAATCTAAAGGACTCTCTAACAAAGTAGTCAGTTACACACAGTCTGCAGTTTTGCAAGGAAATATTATATGGCATGTTATGTAAACACAGCTAAAAAGCTTACACGTACGTACGTACACCCACCTGCCTGCACCTCAAGGATGGATCCCTGATTAAATGTTGTAATGTAAGTATCAATGAAAAAGTATAATAATAACATGGATGAACTCCTCTCCTGCTTGACGCTGTTGTTGTGGGAGAGCATTATTACCTGCATTACCGACGGCGGCGTCTTCTTCTTCTTCTTCTTCTTCTTCTTGATCTAATAAAAATGTCTTCTATTTTTATCAAAGTTGACAAGACAACTTCCCTGTTTTTGCTTTGTTTAGGTTAGGTCGTCGTCGTGGTTCGCATGTTGTACTGCTAATCACATTTTTTCAGTTGTTAGTCATAAAAGAGTTTTTAAATTAGTAGGCCGAGCCAGTGTTGCGTATCATATCATCCAACCTCACTGGCCTACCTTTCTTGTTTTTCGTTATTGTTGTCCTTATGCGCCTTTCATTCATTAAGTTCATCATTCCATCCCATCCTTGCTTCGTGGTAATAATGATACAACAACTCAGGAATGCGTTTTCCTTGCAATGCAAAAAAGTCTCTAAACAAAGAGTCTATGACTGAAACTACTTTCAAGTTTTAAAGTTCAGCTTTTTAGCTTACACGTGTGTGTAATGTTGCTATTACGTAGTGCACATACTTGTGATGATCCTTCAAATATTCCAATTTACTCACTCGAGATATCTGTTTCAAAACTGATTTGTCACGGTTTCCTTTTCGCTTCATAAATAATAGTAAATAAACCTCTCCATTAAGAAATTTGTAAGTTCCCTGCCAAAAACGCTTGTAGGACGTGAGAGGTTTTAGTTTTTTTTCTGTCACTGTCACACAAAATTGCCAGACACGAAATTGTAAATTTGGTGGCTTTTCATTTTAAGACTGAGTGGCTGCATGCGTATTTAGTTTACACACGTGTTTTTTACTCATTGTTGTTCTACTTTCCTTTTTTTCTCCATTCCTCCAAGACGAAGGGAAGAAATTGTGTTGTGCTTAGTCACGAGGAGCAGGAAGGGTTTTAGGGAATCTCAGGTGGGGAAACCCACACACGCTTGATTAAAGTGATGGGATAATGATATGGACATTGTTTAGCCGTCTCTTTTAAGGTGTCAACTGAAAAAATACTCGTAAATGAAGCTGTAATGATCTGCATCATTAATATACTTCAGAAGAAGAAATTAATATAAAACTGACGATAAGGAGGACTTGTGGACTTCAACTGTAAATATGAAACATGGTTCACGGAATTGTGATTCGACAAATGATCTGCTTTAATTTACTTATGGATGGGGATGTAGAGTGTGTATTTAATCCGTTCTGATTGCGAAAAAAGGGACTTTTAACCTCGTCGTCGTCGGGTTTTGTTTGTTGCCAGTATCTTTTTAATGCGTCGCCATCGCAGTAATAATTGCTGTTGAAAGTGACAAGGACACTGACCATTATGTTGACTAATGGACGTAATGACAATGCTCATTGTTGTGGGGCAGGTGTGCTTGCTCGCTGGTGAGTGCCTTAGGATTTGCGAAAATTAATTGAAGGAAAGTAGTATATGTCCTTTCCTTTTGCAAATATGTTTTCACAATGAGCGGGTCGCCGTTGAAATCACGTAGTTATATTATTCTACTGTATTCAAGCGTAAGTAATAAAGATGAAGGTGTGACAGCACGAGGAGAATTAAAGGCAAATCATTATGCATAATTCTCATGATAATCGTCGTGGACTAACGAAGATCCTCTCGGTTGCATGTTGAGCGAGGGCGAGGATGATTATGACTATATACTACTCATACTCACAAGCCATCCCACGATACCCCCACCACCACCACCACCACCATCCAAACCACCTCGGCTAATTCCCCTTCCATTTTTGATTTCATTCGAAGAATTATGCACTTTTACTTGCGATTTAATACAAGTGTCAGATTCGCAGGCGGGTGGGCGTTAGTCGGCCTAGCCACATCACACAGTGCTGCAGCGCGCTAGTAGCAGTAAGGCTGCAAGAAAAAAAAGCTTCAAATGAATGAAACTTGATATTGCCTTCGCACTAAAATGGAAATAAATGTCGCATAATAGGTGCATTAATGACTTGAGAGCCATTTCTCAAAAGGTGATTAACTCCACAAACAACCTATCCAAATAGGAGGTGGTGCTCCCTCAAGTGATCTTGAGCCCTATTATTAAAAGCGTATTAGTCCACAATGATGTTTTAAATATTGGACAAATTAGAATTTTTGGATTGGTTTTAATAAAAAACTTGTATTATTATATAGAGAACCTGTGATCCGTCGCCCCCATCCCGTTTCTTTTTAGACTCACAGGGATCATGTGAATGAATGCATGAATGAAACGTGTTGAGGAGTAGATAATGGGGACTTGACGGCGGAAAGCCTTCAGTTCGTATACAAATACGAACAACACAGCGAGTAAAAAAAATATTTTAAAATTGAATTCAGCAAAGATGTCACGAAAAGCAGCAGCAACAGCAGCGGCAGCACTTTCTTTGCTGCCATTAGCTATAAGCCTGGCAAGAGAGAAAAAAATTGGGTCCTTCTAAAAAAAGAGTTCATTTTTGTTTAAGGGAATAGGAATACCCTTGAATTAATCAAATCCCATTGATAAGAGGTTGAAATAGGTATACACTGACTGCTGCCGCTCATGACATGATTTTAGCAAGAGATACGAACGACAACAACGTCGACGGCGTCGTTGGCATTGGAGCTACAAATTTTTTGACACAACATTTCTCGCCTCACGATTTTCAAAAGCTGGCAACCTCCTGCCAATACAACCAACTGTGTGTAACACACAGCAACAAAATGTTTTGAGAAATAGTTTTATTTTGTAGGTATATAAATACAACGTGCTTAGAGCTCTGACAGCAGCATCAGATACAATCAAGACGTTTAGAATTTAATTTACAACTGCAAAAGTTATGACATGAGCATGAGAAGTAGCTATTTTGCTACCAACCACCAACAACAATACAGACGGCTACTATTTTTCTCTTTTATTTCTCCTTCCTTCTAACTTGCAGTAACTTATACTCTGTCTGCTGTATTAATAATATGAAAGATAATGCATTCTCTCGACTCATCATCATGATCCTCCTGAGCTCGTCCTTTCGTTCGTTTCTTGTCTTCTTCTCGCTACCGAAGAAGAAGAAGAAGAAGCAGCCTTTCAAAGAGCAGTGGTGGTTTTTAGCACTCTTTGAAAAAAATCTCTTCTCTATTCGTCAACTTTGCCCGCATTGTCCCTCTCTGCTAATTAGCATTCTTCTTTGGAACAATTGATAACATCTGTAATTTACAACTTTTCGCTACCTGTTGCTACAGCCGAGTAGTGAGTAGTGAGGAGTGGAGAGTGCAGGTTGACGAGTCAACTCTCCACTGATTTATAAACTTAATAACTTGTTTCATCTTCGTCTTCCTCTACGCAGTCTCATGCAGACACGTAAGTTTTTGCTTCTCTTCGGCCATTCTCCTCTGGCTAAGGGTATCCATCCATCCACGACAAAGGGATCATTGTTGTTATTGGCTGGCGTGCCACGGAGTCAGGCATTGTCTTTTTCTTATTAATATTCAGTCATGATCACAGCGACTTATTAGATCTTTAAAAAGGAACACTAGTACAGAGCGTAATATATAATATTACACTGTTCTGTTATTATTGCGTTTAAAAAAGCACTCCAACTCCATCCAACCCTTTCCAGTTTATTGACTTTTTGTGTGGTGGAGGCATAGGCATGCATGTAGCAAAATAAAATAGAAACTGTTGTCTTACATGGTGGTGGATATTGATACCTCTCCTCCTAACTTGATCGCACATAGCAATAACGCCAATATCAAAGTAATATATATATTATCTTTTTGGTAAAATGCACCCAAAAGATTTATATCTTTTCATGCCATAGTTAAACTTGTCTTGAAAAACATATCGCATGTCATATCTCTGCAGACAAAGCAAAAAGCAACGTTCGGCTATAGCTGGGCCCATACAGTTCGTTCAGGGGATTACATGAATGAATGATTATACACACGTTTAATGGTTTTGTTGGCAATTGACTCTTACAATTCCTATTTACTAGCCAATACGTCATTACCATCAGCAGCAAGCAAGCAGCCCAAAAGGTATCATGTTTTTTTTCTCCCCTTTCTCAACTCAAGGCAGTAGTGGAGTGAGTAAAAAATCGGAGAGACTTTTGAGTGGATTATTGCAATGAACTCGGCTTCTATTATTTTGCATTGCTATAGCCACTTTCCTAAGGAAATCATTGCGGCCGTTCCTGGTTGATGACAAATTACAGTTGAACCTGCCTGCTCCTCCTGCGAACCTCTTCATCTTCAACTTCCTTTTTTGTACAAACAATAAAGATTAGTCAAAAAGGCGGATGTCCTCCATAATTCGTTTTTCAAATTGAGAGATATCCCTTGTCATCAATTCACACGATTGACTAGTACCAGTAGTAGAAGTAGAACGGTGTATAAGTGGCGGCGGTGGCCCGTGTGTAGAGGACTATAATAATATGCAATTCTCAATTGTTCCACCTGTCAACTCAATGCGATATTATATTAGTTGTTGGTTCAAATGGCAATTGGCAGTTAGAAGAGCTACCTACACTTTCACAAACTTCATATATTAGCAGAGACGGCGCATCATATCATAACTGTTGTACAGCCACTGTAAATCAGAAATCTTCCCATATTTTTGTCTATTTGAAACGTAGTTATTGCCTACCTGTATCATCTTCAACTTAGCGTATATCATAATAATAATAATAATAATAGCCCCTTGCCTTCAGAAATTGTGATTGATCGATTGAAAGCCGAGTTTCTTTATGATTATGAACATTATTAAATATTACTATTCAAAATGGAAAATGTGTGTGATGTGATGCTCTCTAAATTTCTTATTTCGTGGATTTGCAGAAGAAGAATGCCAGGAGGCTGAGGAGAGTTGGTGGCATTCCCTCCCCCCCCCCTTCCCCTAGACGTATCGATTTGATTTGGTCCAAGAAAAAAACCATCTTGTAATCATCATTAGCATCATTAGAGGCTGAATAGAGTTGGGATGAAGGGATGATGGAAATTGCAAATTGCAAAGTTAATGGAGCCATAATAGTCTGTGAAGGGATGGGATATGTGTTTTTTTACAAGTGCAGTGGCAAACCACCTGTCTCTCTCTATGGTAATAAAATAAAGGATTATTGAAAAAGTGGAATGTAGGCAATGACACGCATCAAATCACGACCAAAACTGCAGAAAAAACGCGCCGAGCTGTGGTCAATATTATATTCTATTCCGTGACTGGTAAAAATATATTGAAAAATGGCTTTTTTAGTTAGCTATAAAACAGTTGTTTGGTCCCATGAATGAAGCACACACTCTGCTCTTGATTATTAGGACCGAGTTTGTTAGCTATTTCTTTTTTTTGTGATGATGTATTTCGTGGTAGAACCGGAGAACGTGTGTTCGAGGAGGAACGTGGCGAAGCCAAGCAAAGTTATATTTATTGATGGCAGTAGCAGGAGCGACACAAGAAGTCAGTCAACAGCTCTATTATCATCCCCTCTTGATGACTGTGGCTGCATAATCCCAACAAAATAATACTTTAGGTTTTTTAGAAATTCCTCAAAAAAAGTGTTGGGGTTGACTCATCACACAAATACTTACGATACGTCTTATATTACTTATTATGTCCTCCTCGTGAGAATGGGCTATTGTGTGCCTCTTTTAGCCTGTCAATAGCACACCAAATGTCGCAAACTACATATGTGCAAGCAACCTGAATGACTGACTGACTGAGAGAGAGAGAGACGTAACGGGAACTTGGCCACCAGTTGAGTCTATTTTTTATACAGTTTTTACGTCACACACCAGAACAATATCTCTCTTCTTTCTTGGCATATATCACACTCTTCAGTATTGGTTAGCTGCTCCTCAAGTTCAATATTGACCGAGCTATTGCATGGTTTTTTATGTGAAAATAATCGGGTCTTGTGGTGAACTGCTTGCACATCATTAAACACAATAGCACTCAATAATAAATAAACCCCATCCATGAGGTGTATTATTTTAGATGTAGGAATGTTTGCAAAATCATCTCTCAACTCCTCTTCTTCGTCTTTGTCGCTTTCGCATGCCCAGCAGCTTGTGCAATAAAAAAATATAACAGGTCTCTGACACAGCCAGAATGTCTGCTGGATTTCGTAAACAGATTAGATTAGAGCACCAGTATGCTGCAAACCACCTGGATTTTCATCATCCTTTTCACCTCTTCTCTGACTAACCGTAACTTTTTTGCCTTCCAAGTGATTAATGTCAGTTGTCATTTTGCCATTCAGTTCATCCTTCCGACAGACAACCAAAACGCAACGGTACGGTAACGTAACAGATACTACTTACTAGACAGCCTTGTAAAATACTCGACGGCGGGGAGTTCGGCTCAAGCAACTCAACCTGTAGCCTCAAAAATTCACTTAACTATCAATCAGCTCACATCATATAAAGTCGCAACTTAAACACACAACAGTTTAGATCCACAAAACAGTCAGCGCAACGAATGAACAAAGATGGTAAAGCTGATGCGGATAAAAAGCGAGATAGCGTTATAGCTTTCCCTTGTCAATCACGAGGAGACGTAGACGCAGAGAGAGAGAGAGAGAGAGAGAGAGAGAGAGAGAGAGAGAGAGAGAACTGGGATGCTCATCATCATCATCATCATCCTCCTCAACAACCTATTCATCATCATCACTGCAATGCAATACTGCGTAATCCCAAAGATGAATTGAGTATGTAAGCGTTTTCAACTGGTAAAACTAAGTATTATGTGTACAGCATGACAATATCATTTATAAATTAAAAACTTAATCCCGGTTCAATACGATGATACGTATAAGTAAACATTAACTTTATGATTATTACTATTATTAATAATATATTATTATTACATATAGAAAAAAAATACTTGGGATTGCAATTTTCCCCCTTCACCACACTACACGCTCCTCCAACAACAAACATTATCATCATCATCATCATTATATTCTTCAAGAGACTCTCTGTCTCGTTGTCAAGCGTAATTTGATTTTGAAAGCGGACTTTTACGCAAAGCATCATCTCTCTGCTGAGGTTATTATCGTTAATTTGCTAAACGGCAAAAGTGATTAAAGGTGTGCAGGCAGAGAAGAATAATACTACGTACGTACGTTATACCACCCAAATTGAAAAATTTTGAAGGTTTTCGCATAATTTCTATGTAGAAAAAGAATGCGCAGCTAACCACGCATCTAATTTCGCCGCCTATTCACTAACTCTCATCCTTTGTTCAATTAGAAATGGGAAAAAAGTGTGAGTAGCGAAAAAGATCAAACGATGACGACGAGAAGAGAACTGCAATTCTATAATATGCAAAATAAATGTGGGTACACAAACATTGCAAGTGTTGTTATATGGGCAAACTTTCTTACTCGCACTATATAGGTAAGTAAGTATAAGTAGGTAGGTAGTGAGAGTAATAATAATTGTTATATAGTTCGTGATGTGATAGCCAACTGTTCTATGCTGGCGTCTTAACTCTCTATAACTTGATGAAAAACGGGGAATGCAGAGCAGTGGAGGAGTCCCCTCATCCACGATTTTTATTTTATTTTTTTCAACTTCTTTGTGGAATGGAAGATGTGGTTGTAAAAAACCGCAATTATTTAATGAGACACAAAAGCCTATTTTTTTTCAGCAAATCTCAAAGACAAGTAAAAAATTGCAGAGCTCGCGAAAGGTGCTACCGTAGTCGTCATCGTCGTCGTCGTCGTTTTAAAGTACCCTTAATCCCTAAATAAAGCTGCACATAATGAATGGTGAAGGCGGATCAGTTCATGTTGTAAAACACAAAAAAAATAGTTATATAGCTAGGCGATAAGAGAAAGAAACGGCATTGGAGGGGATACTTTGTGCCTCCTCAAAATATTATCTTTGTTCCTCCAACTCTTCTACTACTACTAGTGGGTCGTCGTTTTCCCTTAAAAACAAACACAAAATGGGGGAGTAATCACACGCGTCTTGATGAATACAGGAAAATACGCTGTGGTGGTGGTGCACCCACAACAGCACTCGTATTTTTATATATACGCTATAACTCATGGAATGGAGGCTGCTGCCTTTAATAATAAAAAGGGATGACGATTTTTGGTAATAAATTTGTGCAGTCTCACCGTTTTCAAATATCGTACATCATCATATTCATCATCATAAACTTCACATATAAGCAATAACAGAATGGAGGATCCCTGTCCGATCCCTTCCATTGCTGAGGACGCAAACGAATGGGATCGGATGAGGAGGGATGCGTCTGCATTGCATTTATTCTTTTTTTCTTTATCTTGTCTGTAAGCTCTCTTTCTTGAGCGTAAAGTATTATTTCATTTATTTATTTATCGTTTTCTCTCCCTTTCCCACTGCCACTCCATTGTTGGTAGTAAACCAGGGACACAATGATGCAGTATAATGCACGCACCTGCATTTTTACTACTACTTCGTTTTCGTAAAAAAAAGTATGAAGTACATGACATGCATGTTTTAATATTTTTTTTCAGTTTCGAGAATGATAATGATGATAAGCGTGTTTGACACGACGGAACAGAGCCCACCGATAGGATGAGAGGAATGTAGTAAAATCCTGCAATAACTAAAAAGATACCCGACACCGACAGCGTCGCAGCGAAAAAAAAGTGTGTGACATGATGATCAAAATGATTATGCCTATGCAAGATTTAAGCAGTAACATATATTCTTCGATGATGATGATGGTTGATGGTTTTTCATTTTTGTTGATTCACCTGCTTGACGGACAAATTAGCTAGAAGAAATTGTCAGTTTTTGTGCATTTTTTGGTTGTTCACACAGAGCGGAGTGCATATAATGTTTCCCATTGTCTCAAGAAGAGGACGACGCGACGGCTCTGCCTGAGCAACGACTATAGTCTCTCTTCTTCTTCTCTATTTGTGTAGAGATGAAGATGATTTCACAAGTGATATTATATTATTGCAGTGAAGATGAAATGCTCTTTGAATGGAGTGGAGGATGAGGAGGGGGGCGATGATGATGAATGATGAAATAAAACTACGAGCAAATATAATTTGGTCAATAACTTAAATATTTTGATAAGCGACTAGAGACGACTCGTTTACTTGAGCCAACGACGACTGCGACACGCAATTTAGGGGATTGTATCCTAATCCGAAAGAACAGTTATGCAAACGAGAATCTCATCATCAATTTCATTATGTTACGAAAACCATTTATGAATTATGATGATGAAGTGCAACCAGTCGACGGCTGAATGAATGAATGGAGAAAAAAATGTGCGTCAATCATGAATCAGGAGGATAGAGAAATATTATTATTTGTAGAAATCATCACCAGCAATGACCAAGTTTTATGTGCTAATGACAGGTTTGAGTGGTTTGACATTTCAAAGCGTCAAAATTAATTTTTCAGATGAGCACTGACAGTTGATGACCTACAAAACTAGCCCAACTTGGTTGGTTGGGGTCTCCCTCAACTCAACTCTGTTCATTATTCCCCCTCTCAATGACGACAAAGCTATCCGGCGGTGTCTCTCCTCTCATTCCATTAAAATGTAGTTGGCGTTTTGTTGTTACCATTGCATGAGGACTCTTGACAGCACAAGAAATGGCATTATCCCTCTGAACTCTTCGACAATGATTGTCAAAGTGATTTTCATTCGACGAGGAGAGAAGGTTTGATATTGAGACATTGAGCAGGGTTCCCCCCAGTGGGGCAGCTAAGGTAACGGAGGAGAAGAGTAATCAAGAAACATGCAATTAATTCTTTGGCTGGGACGAGGCTTAGTAATTCGACTGCTTTTACCTTTTCTTCTGCTACAATCGTAATGAGGAGGAACGTAATGAGCAGGCAGGCAGGCAGGCATACCCTTGTAGAACGGCACAATAATATCGATGAATGTGATAAGTTTTATTATTTGCATATTTAAATGCTTTCTAGATGAATATCTTCTTGAGAATTCATAATAAGAGCTAAATGGATGCCCCAACCTACTGCACATTATTATTACACATTCTATTCTATACAATAATAATATTTAAATTGAAGTGGACATTACGCCACGCACTAAAGAATTATAGAATTGGTGGTGGAATAGAGGAATGTTGTGAGTTTTATTGTATCCTACTTAATTTACTTTTAAACTTTGTTTGTACTTGTGTAATCTCTAATAATGGTCTAAACTACAACCAACATCGACAACATCGTCGTCGTCATGTCAAGGACTCACCAAAAGTTAAAAGTTGTGAGGATGATGATGATGGTGTAGTAATATTATGTTTGTCGTTGGACAGTTCTTCTAAATTGAAGTTGTATAATAAAATAATAAAAAATATAAATCATTTGCTGATTCACACAGGAACTGATTAAAGTTCATTTACCGCAACGCTGAATGCACTGAATTGCACTACAACAACATTCGTTCATTCAGTGGGAATCTCGTCGTCGGTCGTCGCAATTTAAGTTCTCATAAAAATGAGTAAATAATAATCAGATATTTTACTGTTTGGCCATTTTGGTGTTGGAAAAGGAGCAAAATGAAGGAGAAACACTTATTTTTAAGTAGAAAAGAAAGAATTAGAGATATTTTTTTAGTGCAAGCCTCATTACTACCAGTCATTACTTCTAATAAAATTTTGCTCCCTCCATCATCATCCTACTTATTTTTAACACCTTATTTTTATGTGTCAAGGTTTCAAAAACATTTTTTTTTCAATTCACAACAACGAGCGAACCTGATACTCTCCAAACTCAAATCTAATCTTCAAATTGGTTATGCTAAGCAAAAAAGAAAAAAAACATAGTCGTGGAGCCAGTTTGCATTTTTCTTCCACGTCAATTATTACACCGATCTGTGAAATTGGGGTGGTGATGGTGAGGGTAGCGAAGAGCAAGACAAGACCAAGATCATCTCAAAAAACTACGAAGACGTCCATTTCCGCTAATAATATATATTTTTTCAGTGTCTTTGTTGTAATGTTAGAGTGTAAGGGTGGAAGCTACCTCTACTTTCATGCATATTTTATGTAATTCCACGGAACAGAGTATGCTCGATAGTCGCTAATATTATAAGAATTCACATTTGACTCATCACGTAGAAAAGGCGCAAGTTGGTGGGGTTTTCTTTAAAGTGTTGGTGCAAGCGGAGCAGACCGACGCACTGACGATTATTTATTGTGCCGGACATTAGCACTCCACCTCCTAAGATCCTAAATGTCCTCCAGGGGTTCTTCTCGTCCTCCTTATTACTATTATTACTCCCTAATAGTTCCACCTCATTATCTTCATTATTGGGCATCAGTGAGCCTGTCAGGCAACTACAAAAGCCTGGTGCATGCAGCAAGTGGAACAACAACACTAACAACAACTCAACCACTCCACGGCTGAGAGTGGAAAAAAGTGCACCACTTGTGTTTTGATTCCGCATGACGGCAGTCTCTCAAAGGGATTCAGAATCGGCAACCAAAACCACCCACGCCCACATTGACCAAATACAGAGGGGAAAAAAGGAAATTAGTCATTTTAGCTAAAATATAGTTTACAACATTACAAGCTGAGAGATTCAAATTCAAATCATGCGTTAAATATCTTTCCCGCAGACGTGCTTGCTATTGCTATGTAGTCCTCATTTCAAACGTGCTTGCATTTGCAACTATAACGATGAGCGAACACCACCTCGAAGACCAATCTCTAAACACATGAGGCACGAAAGACATGAAAATGGGATTATGGACTACAAATTTTAATGTTCCGTTGACGCTTCATTTTTGAAGATGCTATTAGATGGGTTTTTTTCACAAGTGTAGGCTGTGTCGGGGGATCTTCTTGCGGCATTTGCCTCTATTTTGTCGGTTAGCAATTGTGTGTCAAAAAATATATAGTCTTTGGTTTGCCAGTATGAATGGTTTTTAAACGATCTCTGGTGCATAGCAAAAAAAAAATAATAATAAAAAATAAAAATGCCCAACGAGAACAGTTAGACGAGGTACACATGTACGTCGTTAACAATGGAAATAATATTATACTGCTCTCAATTTCATTTACGGTAAAAAAAACCGCATAAACTGAATGAAATGCTTTGGATATTATTCCACTAAAAAAATAGAAACTACGCATGTTGCAATCCTTCTTATCCCCTTTGTTTTACAGAGAGGAGAAATTTGCATTTTTTCCCTTTCAAAAATGTTGACCAACCAAAACATGCACAATTACACGCAGACATTATTAGCTACTACTCCCGTTCCCGTTTAATTCAAATGCATTGGAGCATGCAAGAAGGGATTGTAGCTCGACTCAACAACATAATGATAATTTGATAATGAAACGCTACAAGACTTTTTAACCTAGATACCACCTCTGATTGTCTATGGATGGGCAATGCAAAAAGGATCGCTGTAGGAACTTTTCGTTTTTTCTTGCAACAATACCAAGTCTTCCATTCGACACCATGCGGACGACGGCCTGCATTACAGGAATCTCCCTGAATTACGCACATCCCCCACCACCTTCAGAAAGAAGACCTTGATGTAAAGATAATGATAATGAGTCAGTTGCCAGTGCAAGGCACCAACCACACAGCCAACGCCAACAACGCAACTCACTCGCACTCTGAGTTCCGAATAAGTTGTTATTACTTTGGTCGCGTTATTGTCTTGACGTTGTTCGATGCGTAGTATTCCAAAAAATCAAAGTAAATAGAGTCACGCACGCGTATCAACACTTTCCTTTTCATTATGAGTCAGTCAACCAGTTCAAACAAAAAAAATCCCATAAAAATCCTGTTACTTACTTATTAAGTACTACAATCATATTAAATTAAAGGTGTTTTAACAAAAAGAAAATGAGCTAAACGTAAACCGCGACGAAAATTCGGTTGTCATGTGGAAAGGGTCAGCTTTTCCGTTTCAACTCGGCCCATTGTGTTCTGCTGGCTTGAATCGAATTTTCTCCCATTTTCGAAATTGCTCCATTGCAAGCACTCCCACATTGTCTATATGAGACGACGGTCCACGTCAACTTGGACATTTCCCATTGTATCCCTCCTAACAACGACGGCAGTGGTGGTAGAAATAGTTGTGATGTATCACAATTATTTCTTCTTTTTTTGATGATTTTTAAAGACTTTGTTAGATTAGCAAAACGTATGGCGAGCATCAGTCAAGTCCAGTGGATTATTTTACAAACTAATCCTAAGTATTTCTTTTTTTCGTATGCATTTTATTTGCAAGGTAGAAATTGGTGTGTTAGGCAACGGCAAAACGGACCGTCGTGTTCGTTTACGTTTCCTTGAATAAAGCTTTTACCTCCTGTCTCGCCAGTCCATTACCCTCGCCATGTCATTTTCGTTAAGAATCCCATGTTCAATAATAATATACAACACAATGCACGGCACCCACACAGCATCGATACGATTATTGAATCCATTCAACACCTTCGGTAATTGCATGCTGACAATCCAAAGAAAAACAAACTTTTATTCTGATTTCACGCTGCGGAATGAAAAAAAAATACAGATTGAGCATGCCTATATTTGAAGTGTAAGAAAAAGGAGTGCGTGCAGTCAACCAAACAAATGAATGACGACTACACAATAATGACACTTCTCATTTGATTATCACTACTACTCCCATTATGCTCCATCCCAAATCCTCGCCACACAGAGGATTTAATAATAAGGCTAAAGAAAGAAAGAAGAAAAAAAATGCCTAGTCGAGTTCTTCACACCGAAATATATTTTGCTCTGTGGCGGTGGTTGGTTGGTTGGCGTTTACTCTGATGATGTAACACCACCACCACCACCTCAAAAAAGCAACATGATGACGATGATGATGATGGTCTTTGCTGGTGGAAAAGGTCAATTGGAAATTACGACTCGATGTATGTTATATAACTTGTGATGATGCATTTCGTTCGTGTCTGTTTGTGTTTGTATAGTTAGTTGTTGGTGCTGCACCACAAGGGAAAATTGGAGGGAGGATGGAGGGAGAGAGAGAGAGAGAGAAGAGATAGAAATCATCAAATTAGAAAGGGTTAACCACCACATTCCAAAAGGACGAGAGAGGCACAAAGAGAACATTGCCTTTGTTGAGCTGAGCACGCTGGGATTTTTTATGTCTCTGTAACAGCATGTCATTCATGTCTGCATAGTAGTATAATAAGAAAGGAACTGATTTAATAAGTTTAGCTGTTTTTTTTCTTCTAACTTCTTTTCTTTCTTTATTTTACACGGTTGCGTTAGGTGTAATAATAATAATGAAGCAGCAGCAGAGGTTGTGTGTACTCATTTACGAAGAAGGAGTAGTATAACGTGTATGCGTAGTGAGTGAGTTCCTATCTAATTTAAGTAAGCGCAGCACTAGCACAACATAACATAGCCAACACAACTGTCGCAATATGACAATCACAAAACTGTAACGTACTACCTCGATTATTTCATTACGCAAGAGATCTTCACCTTCTTGCCTCCCTCCACCTCCTCCTCCTCCTCCTCCTAACTGCCCTGCAAAATAAAGGCGACTAGTGTAGGTAGCACTTAAAAGAACCACCTCACCTGTTTGCTTGTTGTGTGCGGATGCTTTGTTTTGCAAGACGTAAGTAAGACGCTACAAATTGAATCAAAGGTAATGAGCTTCCTTATTTCAGGAATCCCACAACAACATGCTGACAAAAACGTGTGAGCATGGCACCATGCCCTCCATACCATTATCATGAATTCCGTCCATTTGGGGAATTAATAGTAGCTAATCCCGTAAAATTGCTGAGATCAGCAGACTAATAAACGTGTATAAGCAAATAAATAAAGTTGCCATTTGTGCCACAGGGGGAGGGAGCACAAAAAATAGCAAAGCAAAACTAACTAATGGTATGTTGTCAGCTAGTTATTTCGTCGTATTTTAAGATAATAATCGTGTAAAACCTTGCTTCAACGAGAACGACGCAAAGCATTTTTTTGCAAGTCTACAAACTTAAACTACTGCGCTACAGGCAAACTAACTAAACAAATGCTCGAGTAATTTTATGCAAGTGCTGTTGTTGTACATATTATATTAACATTATAATAAATCCACAACCAACTACTAATTGAATCAGATTAGTTGTTACAGCAGCAGCAGCAGCAGGGCAACTCTGTATTGGGATTAATTTATGTAGCGAGTTGATAATGGCTTTTGTAATAATAATAATATTACAACAAAACAAGAGAGATAACAAAAATGTGGCAAAGAATTCCAAGTGGATTCAAAGTCGTGGGGGATGCCGATGATGCGATTGCATACCATCCATATTTTTTCAAGCTCAGTTGTCAACAAAGAGAGCAGTCTTAGAGCATGCACTTGATGAGCGAGTGGGAGCATGTTATTGGCAAACTTTGTTGATAGTACATCTTTTATGGAGACTAAATATTATTGTACATTTCATTTCATTAATATTGCTTTATATTGCTTATTGTAGTGTGAGACTCAACCTTTGCCTCATTCATTAAAAAATGTTGTGGGGGGATTGCAAAATTTGGAGCAAAACGCGTGGTTTTTTTTTGCAGTTTTACATAGTATATTATAGTAATAGGTTAAATAGGGAAGGGATCTTAGAGGAATTTTTTTATTCACCACCTTCGCACTACGTGTGTGTGTCGTCGATCCCAATGGTTAACAGAGCTTAGAGGAACCACCACCTTATGCCTTATTATAAATACAATACAAAAATGGTTGTTGCTGCTGCTGCTGCAGTTTGTTGCAATCCAATCATCATCGCTTTTTGTGGTGCATGCTCTTTCTACCTTTTTGTTCTCGCTAAAAAGAAGTTGTATAAAAACGAAAGGATTTTTAATTGTGTACATCCCAACACTCTCTGCTCTGCTCTGCTTTGATGCTGTTTTTTTTCTTGTAGGTGGTATGGTGGTCGACAATAGAGTATAAAAATGGTTTTAAGCTGTTAGCCCATATTACATTACAATGAAAAAAACTATTGGATCAAGTTTTCTCGCATGAGGAGGTGCATTCCATTACAAGAAGACAAGGTTGTTGCACAGTTGAGCTGCAACAAGTTCCTTTCACACTTTTTTGGGTGAAAGAATTTGGGTTTTGTTGTGGCAATTCGCACGAGCCAAGCCGAGCCGAGCCTCGCGATGGACTTGGTATGGCATGACCGACGGGAGATGATGAGATACTACAAAACTGGATCCCTTCCGTTTTTATTTCCCATCATGAATGACTTTCCTTTTCGATTCGCACCTTCCCGTCACATTATTACAAAAGTGGGAAAATGGGTGGATGGGTGCACGAGTTTTCATTCCGAGTTGGAGGCATTGTTGTTTCTCTCTCTCTCTCTCTCTCATCTCTCTCTCTCCACCGCTCAATTGTGGCAACTGCATAATATGCATTTTGAAAGATAAACCAGGGACAGTGCAGTTGGTTGTGACAGGAGGCAAATAATTAAGGAAAACGGAGTTTCTCGACTGGGAAAATCTCAAACGTGCTGCAATGATACTTTTTCCTCTGCCAGAGCGACTGACTGACTATGACATGTTTCTCTCTTTTCGGCAATTTTCACGTCTATAAAAATTAACTGACAGGGTAATCGCCAAGGAGCTGGTGGTGGTGGTGGTGACGTTGGTGTGACACCTTATTTTATGCCAACTTCACGACCCACCGTTTATTTTGTCACTCAAAATTGTGCTGACTGCACATCGGTTACTGTTCTCCACCATTGTAACAACCTTTCCCGCAGGAGCAGGATGTGGAATTCACAGTCATCAGAGTCATTATAAACATGTAGATTTAGTAGTGCCGTGACATGATGATATTATTCAAAATTCAAATATCAAAAAATATAGTCTCTTTTGGAAGGAAATCTGGCAAGTTTTGACAAGTAAAAGTTGTCACTTTTTTGTGTCATTTTTGAGAAAACAGTTTTAAGAAGGCATGTTGCACTTTCTGGCTGTTTTCAAACGTGACATGCAGTGTCACATGTTGTGTTATAATATTTTAAATATTTTTATACTCCGTTATTGCGTAGTCGTTTCGTTCGTGATGATGAGGATGATGATGATTGTGCCTTGCAAGCACTTTGTTCATTACCGGGACAATAATGTTGATCCGATTGAGATTGTGTAAGCAAAAAGCACCTTATTTTTACACTCACGAGGAGGAGGAGGAGGAAAATGAGAAGAAGATGAGTGATAATCATAATGTTTAATTAAACTTGTCATTATCTCTGGCATAATTAGTGATGAATTGCATTAAAAGATAAGAAATGGCAATTATCTTCAAAGGACACATTACAAGCAAGCTTGCAGCATCTCATATCAACTTGGTACACGAAATATAGGTAGATAACAGTTGAATAAAACCATTATTTGGAACAGATTTAGATTGTAAAAAATATAAGAGTACACAGATTTTATGACGAAGGAAATCCATTAATCCAATACAAATTGCAAAAGCTGCAGCAGCATTATTATTATTATGATTATTATTGCGACTAAACAAAGGCTTCTTTAGATTGCAATTCAGCGATTTTAAGGTGAAAAAAATTGGCTGATGGTCATTTGAAAGTTTCTCCATTTCTTTAAAACCCTTTTCTTCACGTCTTCACTTCACCCTCTGCTAAATGTCACTTTTTACTGCGCTGCACAGTTCAAAGTACTCATAGTAGACTTGGTAAGAAGGAAGGATGATGATGTTGAAGAATAATAAGGTGAAGCGCACTATTTATTCACTGAATAATAATTGTAATGATCCATCCTATTTTCTCATTTTCACCTTGTAGATTGAAGGGAAGGAATGCATGCGTATAGCCAGCAGCGTCGTGCATTGGCCCCCGTTACACCTTGCTGACTGACTCACCATATTAATAAAGCCATTCAGGAATGAAATTGAATTGCAAATCATGCAGCAAACTGCAGTCCAATTGAAACGTCTCATTTTCATTGAAATTGTTCTGCACCAGCAGCAGCAGCAGCAGCTCATTTCATGCGTTTCAGTTTCTTTTTTAAACCTGGGCAAAGTGCACCGTGTCATATGACACCTTATTAACTGGTTTTTTACAACATGGTTCTCCTAGCTTAGATTTCACCGAAAATTATCAAATCCGTATGCTTTTTAATCGCTTTTTCTCAAGGAATATATCACTAATCGTAGTAGTATAGTAATTATTTAAAACGCCAGTGGTTGCGCGTGTTCCTCCACTAGTTTTATATCCTATTGCGCGTTGAACTCTGCGTTAAAAGCTGTTGAATAATTATTGTCACTGTCGTTGGTTAAATATATTGCAGTTTAATCTCTGCTCACACGGATTACAGGTAATAATAATGACACGGTGGTGGTGCATGCTGATTGCTGATAGTAAATCCTGTGGTGTAAAAAACTTTTTCAAGCTTTATGGCGTGAAGGATGGATGGCTTGTCTATCCCTTCATCCTTCATGCTGGCAATTCCTTGTCGGAGGCTGAACACAACGACGAGACGAACAGCGCGTCAATACTGCACGCAAAAATTATGCTAATTTCTCTTAAAAGTAGTGTTTGATCATTTTGCGGTTTCTAATTGCTTATGGAATGAGTCCAAGTGGGGACGACGACGCAGCGCGCAGAGCAAAATAAATATATTGCAATTCATGATAGCATTTAATCAACCTCTCAACAGCAGACCAGGTGTATCCACCACAGCAACTGCAGTCTAATCGGTATAGTCGCACAATCAGTAATCGCGTTCGTTGGATTTTGTGTTGATTTGATGCCAGCATTTCGAAAACCCTAGTCATAATTAACTATTCGTTCGTACGCATTTTATGCATTCAAAGTGGCTTCGTTTTCACTCCGTCGTCATCCCAAGTTGTTTACACACATTATCAATATTTGATATAATTGAAAATCAAGTTTGTAATAATAATAATAATAAATAGAGAATATTATCATCCCTATGATTTATCTCCCTGTTAAATCCCGACCCATTTGAATGGAAAATCGTGAAGTGATCTCAGGTCTCGAAAGTTTTTTTTTGCATTTGATTAAAATATAAAGTCATAAATACTATAGGAGGACACAGACACAGGTAACGTGCTAACTAAAGCCATTCATGTAGATTCATGCATGCACATATGCATAAGGCTGCAAAAAAAAGGATGTGAATAGAGGTGATGCAGATGGGCCATCAGTTATCATCGAAATGAATTCTGAAAGGAGCAGGAGGAATGAATAATAATAATTCGTTATACACACTCTTTTTTGCGATTTGCCAGCCGGTTGTAAGAGGTAAGAAGTAAGACGCGTAGGATAGAAAATTGATCACTTCACGTGATGAACACCATCATCATAATATACACTTCTTGATTACTCCAAAATATTATGGCCATTGCTGAAAATCATGGTGCATAAATAGCTGTTTCACTTATTCAATAGCTCTCTCTCTCTCTCTCTCTCTTGTTAGCATTCACGGCGCGCCGCAAGATCAAACAATAAGTCAAATTAGCAGATAAACCGGATAATACAGCCACATTAATCCTCCTCAAAGCACAAACCTCTTCACAAAAACTGCTCCTCTTCAATAAGCTTCAACAGTAGAAAACACCCTACAACTTAAAAAAAATATTTCACAGATGAGCATGCAGAAGAGCTAGATAGAAGAGCTGCTTCGTATAGTCGAGAAATAATGTAAATGAGCCACATCCGCATCGCAAAATATAACTTTAATTATATAAACTCATTCCGTATACCTACCTATTATCATATATTTATGCTCATCCTGTATCGATATGCATATGCATACCAAAAAGAGTGCTCACTAGTTTCTTAATGGAGTTTTATTATTACAATTTGGGATTTGGTGTAGCCAGGCCAAATGCAAAATGGGCGTGTATCCTCATCCTCACCGAGTCAGCCATTTAAGTACATTATTGGTTACCAATCCAACGCACATTAATAACCAAACAATCAAATCTATAAACTTTGGATCCATACAAGAATTTTAAAAAAATC